>CM076578.1:785369790-785508876 GCA_034641835.2 Pinus albicaulis
ATGATCATGGACACATAGATCAAGAACACTCGTTAAGAGAGGATCCACCTATATCAAGTTGTCAAATCAGACCAACTCCTTCACCAGGGAAAATGGTTCACTAGGTATATTGGTGGCCACCCGCCTATTCCACCTAGACCTCGTTTCATTAGTTTTCTTTATCATAGCAACATTTACTATTTTTAGAATTTTTTTGAGTCCTCAACTTCCAGAGTTGTTTTGAACCCCTAAACGATGTTTTTTAGGTTTGCAGGAGGCATTTAATCCTATAATACTCGTATATATATTTCCAAATAGGTATCATACGTGCAAAATAGATATCATATGACCAAGTTATGACTTCGGGAAGTTAGCTACCAAAATAACCCCAACGGGGCCCACAAACTCTTTGCATTCCATCTCCTGGGGTTAGGGTTTTCCTTTGTTGTTCAACAATAAAAATTCCATTGAACCTCATCGTAACACAGTTCAAAGGCATGCAGCTGCCACATTTCTTCTTAAAGATAAGCTACCTGTGAAAATTCTAAAAATCAGAATCCTATTGTAGCAACTGGTATTATTTCTCCTAATTTCTAATAAATTTAACAATGTATCTACTATGACCAATATCAAAATAAACATATTGCAACCTTCGCAAATAAAAACTAGTAAATATAAACGATGGAAGAAATTCTAGCACACACACATGAAAATTTACACAATTATTTTTGGAAAAAGGTCTCTAGAAAAACCCAACTTGGGAAAACCAATGCAGCAGTGAGGGTTTTATTTTATTATGAAGCAGTGAAATCTGAGTACATATATGGATTTCCAATTGGAAATACAAACAGAAAGAAAATTTGGGAAAAATAATGAAGGGAAATTACCCTTCTCCCATAAGCAATTTCTGGCACCGCTTACCTACCAAAACTCGGCCTCTTAGAGCTCTGCGTCAACCTCTGTGCTACTAGTTGTATGGCTTGCCTTAGACTGGGCTCTGATGAAGTTGTTATTCCTTTGGATGAAGAGAAAATTGTCTCTCTATCCCTCTTGGACTTCTTCCCAACCTTTGGAACTAAGAACGAATTTTCCTTCCTCCAAATTGAACTTCCTGGCTGAAGAAACTGTGTTGTCCCTCGGCACTGCCTCTCTGGGATAACTTGACCCTCTTGTTTCTACCTCTCCGGATCTGGAAATATTTCCTCAGGATCACTATCCCTTCTCCTCACACTACTTTGATCTCACTAACTCTCTCTTCGACAACTCAGTGTTACTACTCTGGAAATCGATTTTCTTATGAAATAGAACTGTTGAAGTGTATTCTCCATCACCACATAGACCTCCTCTTATAATCCTCTATTGGAGCACCAACGACCAATATTAAAATATAATTAATGGCTAGGATCATCTTGGATTCAATCCGTGTGTGTTTCTAGATCATTCTAATCTAATTGAGACACTTCTAGGAGGAATTTCTAGAAACGATTTCTATGTTTTGGAGATCACATGTATTCTAGCCTCTCCACAAAATTTTGTGGCTAGAACACATCTGATGATACAAAAACTAACACACCCTCTTAGTGAGGAATGTGTTCTAGTGTTGCACCTGCTGCCACAACACCATGTCTCTACATCATCTCCTATCACACTATGGATGTCCATGTACTGCTGCCCACCAACCATTGCAAAACTCTGATATGAGTTGCATATGTGCTACTATTGACCCTGTTGAACTACTTCCAACACTACATCTGCATTGCAACTCTCTCATCTGCTGATGTTGCCACTATACCATCTGCAACAAAAAAACATCCAAAATACTGAACCAATTTTGTTTAGTATGATGAATTTGTCACCCAAGTCCTGACTGTTACTAGCATCTACACTGTCACTGAGGAATATACATTGTTGATTACTCTACATTGTCCCATCTACATTGTTGCAAACTCTGCACTGTTCTCCCCAACATCTGACTGCTACTAGTCTCCACAACTGTCACTATGGCATATGACTGCACCAACTTCCACTGGTCCATCCTGTTGCTGAATATTTTGGTCCCCCGTAGCTAGGTATTGATCCAAGAGGTGGACTCATCAAGGACCCTTCCCATATGTAGCTCTCTGGGGCTACACAACCAAGTCACCCCACCTCACTCCTAGAGTTATGTCACCGAACATAGAGAAGTCTTCCTCTAGCCTGGAGGAAAGCCTTCCTATCTCTGCTAAAGCTTCTTGTTGGTCCTCCCTCTCCTCCTTTTCCTTATTCCTGAGAGGACATTGGGTATTGTAGGGCCCTAGCTCACCACATTTAATGCACTTGGCCTTTGATAAGTCCTAATTCTTCTTCCTATGTTTCCCCTGTACCCGAATGGTACCCTTAGATGTAAAGGCCACATTCTCCTCCTCCTTCACCTTCTTCGATCTGCTACTACTGCCACTAATGGAGATATTCAAAAGAGCTCGTCTCATCTCCTCCTAATGAAAGTTATCCCACAACCTGTCCCATCTAGGTAGTGTGTCTCTGCCCAATATACTTTGGGCGAAGACCTTCAAATCCTCTAAGACCGTATTGAGCACCAACTACACTATCTCTGAGGCTTGAGGTGCTTCCCCAACATCCAACAACTAATCCCAAACTCCCTGAATCTTGGTGAGGAAGGGGTCTATGTGATGAGCACCATCATTAGGTACATTTTAAGGGATTAATTGTCATATTTTTAGCCTAATTATTCTCTCTTTATCACATTTAAATTCATCATTGTCATATGTTTCTTAGTTAATATGGTGTATTAAGGGTTGTCATACTTCGAAGCCTAATGTGGTTTAAATGCAAGAAAATAAGGAGAATATGCCATTTTTTAGCATAATCAGGGCTCAGAGTAGATAACAAGGAGTGATTGTATGATGGTTAACCACCTGCTTAACTCCTAAAGGCAGCCAATATATCCTCGATATTCTCCTCCTACAACTCAAAATCGAAGACAACTAAACAAGTGAAAGATCATGGGGATCCGAGCTCCACTTATCTCGAGTCCCAAGGGGAAAAACACCTACTTTTTAGGGAGTCATAGGTAGCTACCCTCTAGGATAAATAGGCCAGAGAAAGGGCTCACTAGGATTCAATTTTTGGATGTAGCTAGAGAAATCTTAGCTCTTGTACTAGACATTTCTGACTTTCATATGTTATGTACAAGACTGGTTATGAAATAAAATGGGCATTTGTTTTCTTCTCCACTGAGCTAGTTTCAAGGATTTGAGCTCGTGGGTTAGGGCCCAATCCATTTACCTCAGTCTCTCTTATTTACTTTTGTTTTCTTTCATGTTTTAGTATTTAATCTTTTTCCATTTTATGTTTAGTACCTTATAAAATCTCAAAACTATGTGTTAAAGCCTACCTCTCTCACCTCTTCCATTGGAGCTTGAGGAGGGAAGATCTTCACCACAGACCAAAATTTCTTTTAGTTTATTATTTCTTGTAAAATTTAGATAGGTTGATTTTCTTATTATGGACATGTTGTAGATGCGGAGATAGATTTCTATTTCAATTTCATAGGTAGGTTTATTTAAATTCAACTCATCTTTTCCACCTTTGTTATGATAGATTTTTCAATGATGAATGCATGAACATGTAGTTTTCTTGTAGGTTTGAATAGATCAATAGAGGAGGACTTCCCCAATACCATTAGCTTCGGTCTCCACCCTTCATCAACCATCTTCCATGCAAGTCACATTTGACCTTGTTTTTGGAAATCTCCACCACAACCCCGAGATCCACCTTAGAGGTGCAAGACAAGATTTGTGAAGAGTTATGAGATTGACCAAAGGGTTGGCTACCCTTCATATACCTAGATCCACTTTTATTCCACCTCTCCTAACCCTTTCCTCTCCATTTATGGCCTTAAACTACCCTCATATTGTTTCATGTAGTGTTTCAGGACATCCTGTAGTAGATCCTATAGCAATGCCAACCACTAATTCCTTCAACCCAAAATCACTATTTCACCTCATCTAGGCCTAGCCCGACCTCCAACACACCTTCAGCTCTGAAACCTTGAGTCAGGAACCCTCTTAGGTCACCTCAATGCCTCCTTTTGCTACAAAAAAAAGTCATTTAAAAGTGTGATTAGCTCTTTGATAGATGCATTATTAAGCACAATAGTTAAGCATAAGATGAATATAACTCAATTATTCATTTGGTTCAGCATGTGTGCCTAGATTAGTTCCCATTTCTACAAATTCAATTCAACAATCTAAATTATGAATGCCACTTAGTTTAATTTCCTTTCTTGCATTAGCTTAAGTGTGAATTTTTCTTTCTTACAGATAGTTAGTTGAATCATTATGATATATAATAGCTTCTTTCCCTATTGATAGAGTAGTGGTCATGATTTATTTCTAGTCTTATATTTCATTTAGAAGTGTGACAAACTTCCTTTCCTAGAAGTAACCCTAGCATTAACACCTCATTAAAGAACTGAGAAGAGGATGGCATGAGTAGAACTCATCTGTTATACATATAGCACTGCCACCTCCTAGTTTGTACGAACCCTAGGTTAATAAAGTAAAGTTGAGTAGCCTCTTGGAGTTGCAACACTCTTGGTGCAATACCAGGGCTCACCACTATTCCTTCTCCTTTTAGCATTCGGATTCATCTTAGCTTCTCCTTGAGGTGCATCTTCTGATGTTGATTAGAAGTACCCTAATACAACGTGGTTAGAGCATCCCACATCTTCTTGGAAGTATCCTTGCCAGCTATATGTGAGACTACATTATCCTAGACTCCATCTAAGATCAACCTCTTCGCTCGTGCCACCTTCTTTCTGTACTCTTTCAACTGGTCTACATCTGTGGGAATTGCCACCACATTATAGATATTATGTGTTATTACCAAAAAAGGATCACGTAGCTATTTCTAACTAGGTGGATTGAAATACACCATGCAAGTTTAATTTTACTATAGTAAAATATCTTTCACTATAGTAAAATATCTTTCACTATAGGAAATAATTTAATAAACCGTGTTTTTTTAAGTTATTTCTGATTAAAACCCATGAGAATAATTACATACACCATAATTTATTTAATTTTATATAGGAATACTTATTAAATCATTGTTTGATAATTATTCCTTGTCACATTGACTAAATCACCTAGGAATAATTAAATAAATCACTACTTATTTATTTTTCCTTAACTTCATTCTTAGAATAATTGTTAAATCATTATTTAATAATTATTTTGTTTCACATTTTTCTTATTATTTTCGAAATCATTAATAAATCATTATATTTTTTAATTATTTCTAAATAAAGACATTTTACCATTTCGGATATATTTTCCTCTCCAAAAATACAAAAAAAGTATTCATAATGGTTATATCTAGATTTTGGTCAATAATATTTATTATTCTCCATTTTCGAGATCAAACCAATACTTTTATATAAATAAGAGGGCTTTTTCATTCATTTCTCACCATTATCATTATCATCATCTCCATACTTTTGAGCTCCCACTAGAGTTCTACACATTGTTTAGGTTTTCACATATTGAGAGAGGAATATCTAATACTGAAGTGTCAAGGACATCAAAGGACCCATCCCACGGAGGGGGATTTACAATCCTTTTCTAAATCTTCTTCACGAGGTGCTATCAATAAAGGATTTATTTATTTAAATTCCTTTGCATAATTTGGTTATTGCATCAAATTTATTTTGTTTTTTATCATTTTAGATCACATACATCTATTTTCTACAGGTTTTTCTCACATTTTTATTGCAGATCTGAAGTATAAGCATCCATAATTTTTGTTAGGGTCACTATTCACCTATGACCTAAGTGATATCCTTTTGGTACACCTTCCAAGAAATTTCATACTAACAATATGCCTTCAGGCCAAATTCATCTATAAGGAAGGAGATCCTTGCCTTCTAGATGACATAGTTGGAAGCACCATCCAACATGTCATGATCTCTCAGCCCAGTAGTGGCCATCCCTGATAAAATATCAAAAAATCCCTCTTCCCCTATGCTTGGCTGCTACTCTACTATTCGCACTCCCTCCTGGCATGTGTGGCTATGCTAGCTGCTACTATCGATATACAACTGGAAATTCAAACTTCCGAGAGTAGAAGTTCCTTGAGATAAATTTCCCCCCAGTGTGTGCTCTTCTTCCACTAGAAGTAGTTTTTGCACTAGAAAACTACCGCAAAACCCTCGACATCCAACTAGATATTTTCTTCACGAAAAAATATTGAGTTTCTCCCTCTGCCTCTCGAATCACTCGATCTATAAAACTTGAATTTTTCTGCCTCTCAAAAAAATCGAACCTCCACAAGTAACTCAGCCTCCTAGTAGAATGATTGGTTTGCTTTTGGGAATTTTGATCTGTTTCGGACACTGAACAAAGAAATTACTTCTTTCCACTTCTTATCTCTCTGAATCATCAACAGCTCTCTGATACCATTTGAAAATATGAAAACCAGAATGCTATTGAAGCTACTCATATTATTTCTCCTAATTGTTAATTAATTTAACAATTTATCTACTGAGTAAAATATCGAAATAAACATACTACAACCTTCACAAATAAAATTGCAAAAAATTAAATGTTGGAAGAAATGCTAGCATGCGTGCATAGAATTATCACAATTGTTTTTGGACAAAAGTCCCCAGATAAACCCAAATTGGGAAAACCGATGTAGTAGTGAGGGTTTAATTTTTTTATGCAACAATGAAATTTTATTACATCTATGGATGCCCAACTAGAAATCTAAACATCAATCAAATTTGGGTAAAATACTGAAGGGAAATTACCCTTCTGCCACGAGCAATTTCTGGCACGAATTTCCTACCAAAACTCGGCCTCCTGGAGTTCTGTGTCAGCCTCTGCATAATTGGTTGGATGAATTGCCTCGAACTGGGCTCTGATGAAGTCATTCTACCTTTGGATGTTGATAAATTGACTCTCCAGACCTCTGTGACTTCTTCCCAACCTCTGGAATTGATAACTACTTTTCCTTCCTCTAAATCAAATTGTCTGGCTAAAGCAATTGTGTTGTCCCTCAGCGATGCCTCTCTGTGATAACTCGACCCTCTTGTTGTTGCCTCTACGGATCTGGAAATATTTCCACCAGATCACTATCTCTTCCCCTCACACTACTTCGATCTCACTGACTCTCTCTTGGGAAATTGAGTGCTACTACTTTGAAAATCGATATTCCTATGAAATAAAATTGTTGAAGTGTATTCTCCATCACCACATCGACCTCCTCTTACAATCCTCTCTTGGAGCACCAACGGCCAAGATTAAAACATAATTGATGGTTAGGATCATTTGAGTCGATATGTATGATTTTCTTGATCATTCTCACCTTATCTCAATTAATATTGATTAATTAACCATATTCCCTAAGTTTATACTTAGGAAATATTTTAAAAATTGTTAATAATCTAATTGAAACACTTCTAGGCGGAATTCCCATAAACGATCTCTGTGTTTTGGAGATCTCATGCATTCTAGTCTCTCCATAAAATTTTGTGGCTAGAACGCATCCGATGCTACAAAAATCAACACTACCATCACCCGAGCTAGTTTATTTCCATTCTACTTGTAAGCATATTTCAATTCTTTGAAATTAATGAAATGAATATTCTGCATCTTTGTGTTTATGTTTATATCTATATTATGTTTCATTCCTACATAATTCTAGATTAGTGATATCATAGTCGTATGATATTTCTTTTTTTCTCCTTGCATGTCCCAAATGAGATCAAGGTATAAAGAGTTACGGCTCGAACTAATTGAACCTTTGCATGACTAGCCTCGAAAACCCTGATGGCCTCCAAGTGAAGAAGAAAAGAAATATCAAGGAGCAAGAGATCCTTTCAAAACAATGCTCGAGGAAGACCTAGAGTGTAAGAGTAACGCGATGATGGATAAATTTTCCTAGATACTTTGATAGTTACCCACAGGCAACACATCTTCATCCAACAGCCACTCTGGAGGCGCCACTCCCTTTAAGGTACAAGTAAACTTTGAAATTCCCATATTCAAAGGCCAGATAGATGCAGACACCATAGATAGATGGTTAAATATGTTGGAAGGATGTTTTTCAGTTCATGACTTTCCAATTGAAAAAATATTACTTTTTCACTCCTCAAAGTCACCCCCATGTGTAGGACTAGTGGGAAAACTACTATGAAAAGAGGGATGAGAGAGAATCCCCATTGTTTTCAGCCCCATTGCAATTATTTCTGAGACACCATCAAGGAATATTATTACCCTGTGGGGAGCTATGAGGATAAGTACATACAATGGATGACGTTGTCATGAAAAGGAATCAAGGTGTGCATGAGCTGACGAATATTTTCCTTACCCTGGGTACAAAGTTGGGTATCAAATATTCGGAAAAAAATTTCGTGCTCAAGTATTGTAGTTACTTGCAAAAATACAGTTAGGATGAAATGGATTTCCTCAACATCTCCTCGCTTGATGCATCATACCGCTACGTTGCAAATATTGAGCAAAAATTTAAACAAAAGAAATGATACGTTTGATCTATGAATCTGAAGCAAGCAAAAGTCGCCCCTAAACTGAAGAATAAAGGAAAAAACCAAGATAGGTCAACCCAACACAACCTGTCGAAGCCACAAGCAAGGAAAAACACCACGAAGACAAATAAAGACACATGGAAATGGTGTGAGTTCCATAAACAGCCCACTCACAACACAAGTGAGTTTCGAGCCAAGCAGTCACTAGTGTCGAGCTTAAGGTTTCTGAATGAGATGCATGTTCCAACTTGATCAGGTGCTTATAATTATTCTCAAAAATAAAATTTCTCATAATGACACGAAACCTGAATGACTGCGTAGTGTTCTTCATTCTGAATCCAACGCAACTCATTTCACGTGAAATGGACTCTGTATGGCTTCAAAAATTAGTTATGTTCATTTTCATAAACAATAAAATTTCGGAAAAAAAAAGAAAAAAAGGAGCCCAGTCAAGAGTTTGTACTGCTGATGTGGCATACTAACTGGGCAGGTCAAATTTTGGTCAACTATCCTCTAGCGGATGGGTGACTGCCAAGCGGTAGAATCTGGTTGCCGCAATTTTGGTGTGTTGGCAGTTTTTTAATGGTTGGTTTTAGGCCAATGAGGAGGAGGCACATGGTTCACCCTAGGGCTACCACGTGTCCTCCTCATGGCATATTAAAAATTTTGTTATGGAACGGAAGGACCAGGCAAGGGTCGAACACGAGACCTCCACCCCGCTAACAAGTCGTGATACCACTCCACCTACACCGATTCTTAACCTTATACTTGCCCACATATATTTAATTTTTATTAAGTTTTCCAATGGGGGGAGAGGGGGCCAGCTCCCAAGACATGTGACTGAGACCTGGAGACCATATACGGAGCAAGAGGTGCTCAACCTTAAGCGAAGATTAATTAACCCATAATCTGTGTTTAATTAATGCTAATCCATATTTATAACAAAGTGTTGGTTTTAAAACTAATCTAATTTAATTAACCACTAATTCAGATGAATTAAACTAATCTAGATTTAAATGGAAGTTCCGACAAATCCAACAGATTTTCCAATATTAGCACTAGTTAGCCCAATATGGGGCTAGTTAGCTAAATTTGGGGAGGAAATTGTGGAGCAGACTTGTAGAGGTCATAACTCAATCAATTTTCGACCAAATCATATGCAGAAAGGGGCTAAGGTACCATTTTTTAGTGTTCTAAACTCATTGGTGCAGGATTCAGGAGTAGAAAAGCATTGTAAACACATCATTTTTCAAATTTTAGCATAATATAGAGGCCCAAGCCATGGAAGATGGACCAAGGAGATGTAGCCCAGGAGGGGTGAACTCCTTCATGAAATCCCTGTGTTGATGTGTTGTATGGTAATTTATTTTACTTTTATTTAACGTTTTTCAATCTATCTTTTATGTCAAATTGTTCATAAAAATAACACAAAAATCACTCATGAGACTTGGTAACTTGCAAGAGAACTTGAACCCTTAAGCACATATAAAACATTTGTTTCAAAATATGAAAGAGGAATTAGCACAACATTGCTAACATACCTTAATCAAATCATTTTTGGTATCAGAGCTTTAGGTTTTTTGTGCAAGAAGGGATATAATTGTTTACAAGTTTGTGTCATGCTTACAAGGTTAAAATTCAAAAGAGGAAAAGGTAAGCTGGTTGAAAGCCCTACAGTTGGGTCAAGAGGAAGAAGGGAAAGTTTTCCAAAGTCTTCAACACCAGAACATCCTCAAGTTGAAGTTGATTCTTTAGTGAACATGTCTCATGAAGGAGAACCTACCATGACAAAAGAGAAGAGAGCATTCAAAAAGGCCTTTTTGATATGATGGAGATGGTAAAGGTCCTCTATGAGGAGAGGAATTTAAGTATGCATGGAGAAAGTTCTAGGCCTCACAGAGGAGAGGGTTCTCCAGGAGGAGGTCATGGAGATGATAATAAACAACCAGCCACTCCACCATCATCCTCACCATCATCTTCACCTTCCTCTTCATCATCTTCCACTACCACAACCTTTCCATCTATTCATCCGCATACTTCAAAAGGAACTGGTAAATCATGCTTACTTAAACTTGATTTCATATTTGAGCTACCAATGTATAATGGTGAAGTGAATGCAGAGAAGATGGATAATTGGATTCGTCAATTGAAGGCTTATTGCAGAATTCAAAACCTTCAAGAGATGACATAAATATTCAATTAGCTTCCTTGAGAATGGAGGGTGCAACACTTGTATGGTGGGAAGCAAGGACACAATATGATATTAAAAAACACAGTAAGATCTCAATTTCTTGGTATGTTTTCATTACCTCCATTAAAAGTAAATTTTACCCTCTATCTTACATGCAAAAATCCATTATGGACTGGTAGAATTTTACACAACTAAAGGGACAAAATGTTCAAAATTATACACAAGAGTTTTAGGAGAAGAGCGCTAGTTTTGGGTGTCAAATTATATTCTCAATAAACTTTGTTAAGGTATATTGGGGGTTTTCATAGCTATCTTAGACATACTATTCTCATGTTCAATCCCAAAAACTTAGATGAGGTTTGTTTTCAAGCCACACATCTAGAAGCAAGAGGGAAACATAGTGCAGATGAGAAAAGTGATAGTTTCCTTGAGTATGAAGGTAAAGGAAATGGTAAGTTTAATGGAAAATGAAAGAAAAATGGTTCTATTAAAAAAGATAAAGAGAAACTCACATGTAAACATTGTTCAAAAAATGGAAATTATGAAGACCATTTTTGGGAACTCCATCCACAGTTGAAGCCCAACAACCTTAAAACCAAAGAGAAGGAGAAAATAGCTACAATCATTAAACATGACTTAGGTTCAGATTCATGAGATGAAACCAAGATTACAGCAATGGGTTTGAAAGTTAAGAACATATAAAACACTATTTTTTCAAGTTTTTCTAATGTAACTCAAGATGATTATACAAGAATTGAACTCTTTCATATTAGATTTGTTTCAAAACATACCAAAATAGACACACTATTTGATAGTGGTTCTCAAGGTAATTTTATTTCTGAAGGCTTAGTTAAGAGGTTAAATATAGAAATTGTTACACATCCAAGACCTTATCCTTTAGGTTGGATATGCAAGAATTCAAAATTATAGGTAACAAGGAATTTCATCCTAAGGTTTGTAATCAATTCAAACTTTCTTGACGAAGTTGAACTTGATGTAGTTTCGCTTGACATTTCAGGTATTATTTTGGGAAGTCATTATCTTTATCATAGGAGGGTGGTATTTCATCGTTGTGAGAATAATTACTACTTGTTCAAGAATTTAATTGAGTACATAGTTAGAGTGCATAAGAAGAAGAGGAGTTTGTCTTTTATACATGCAAAAGAAATGAAGAGAATAGTGAATGCAAGTCAAAAATTGGCTTTGTTAATTTTCAAGCATAGTGATGTTTTGAATGAGACCTTTCAAGAAGATGCATAAAATGAAGAATATGATTTCATTGAAGTTTCTAATGTTTGTAATAAGATGTTTCAGGGCTCTAACATGTTGCCTTTGAAAATAGGTAAACAATATGTGAAAGATTTTCAACAGTCCACATCAGTGTTGAACAATGATGGAAACAAGATGCCAGCATTCAATGGTGCAAAAGTAAAAGAAAAATTGCTAAAGAAAGATGAAAAATAAGGTATAGGTTCCACTAGTACTTATTTTTGGTTTCAAAATGGTGCATGGAAATGGAGAAAACACTTGGTCAAAATTCAATGCAAGTACAAGGCAAGACAAGCTAAAAATCTCCATGTCGATAATGTTCAATGTGAGAAATTTTTCAACCTTTGATTGACGACCAAGGTGGGAAAAACTTTTTTTCTCTAAGGAAAGCTTGTTGTTCTAAAAATTTTGGAAAATTGCAGCCTGGTGGTGTCTACAACAAGACAGGGTCTCCAGAATCAAGGAAAAATATTATTTTTTATGAAAAGCTCAAATTGTTGAATTTAGGAAAATTCTAGGGGATTGAGACTAGAAGGGTGAGGGAACTGTATCCTCATCCACATGTTTAGTAACGAAATATATTTTGGGGCCCAAAATCTTCCAGAGGGAAGGAATGATCAGGTGCTCAAAATTATTCTCAAAAATCAAAATTCTCGGAATGACATGAAACCTGAACGACCACGTAGTGTTCGTCATTCTGAATCTGACGCAACTCTTTTCACGTGAAATGGACTATGTATGGATTCATAAATTAGTTCTGTATGTTTTCATATACATGCAAATTTTGGGAAAAAAATGAAGACATGGAGCTCAGTCAGTAGTCGTTACTACTAACGTGGCATGCTAATTGGGCAGGTCAAAGTTTGGTCAACTATCCTCCAGTGAATGGGTTACTGCCAAGTGGCAGAGTCTGGTTGCCGAAATTTTGGTGTGTTGGCTATTTTTTAATGGTTGGTTTTGGGTCAATGAGGAGGAGGCACGTGGCTCAGCTTGAGGCTACCACGTTTCCTCCTCATGGCATATTAAAATTGTTGTTATGGACTGGAAGGAACGAGCGGGGGTCGAACACGAGACCTTCGCCCCGCTAACAAGTCACGCCACCACTCCACATACACCATGATTCTTAACCTTATACTTGTCCATGTATATTTAAGTTTTATTAAATTTTCCAATGGGAGGAGAGGGGGCTAGCCCCAAAGACATGCGATCAAGACTTGGAGACCATCGGCGAAGTAGGAGGAGCTCAACCTTAAGCAAAGATTAATTAACCCATAATCCATGTTTAATTAATGCTAATTTGGATTTATAATAGAGCATTGGTTTTAAAACTAATCTGATTTAATTAACCACTAAGTCATATTCATTAAGCTAATCCATATTTAAATGGCGGTTCTGACAAATCCGGCGGATTTGCCAAAATTAGCGCTAGTTAGCCCAATTTGCGGCCAGTTAGATAAATTTGGGGAGGAAATTGTGGAGTAGACTTGTAGAGGTCATAACTTAATCAATTTTCGACCAAATCATATGCATAAAGTGGCTAATGTACCATTATGAGTGTTCTAAACTCATTGGTGCAGGTTTCAGGAGCAGAAAAGCATTGTCAATACATCATCTTTCAAATTTGAGCATAATATAGAGGCTCAAGCCATGGAATTTGGACCAAGGATATGTAGCTCGGGAGGGGTGAAATCCATCAAATCCCTATTTTGATGTGTTGTATGGTGATGTATTGTACCTTCATTTTATTGTTCAGTCTATCTTTTATGTTAAATTGTTCATAAAATAACATAAAAAACACTCATGAGACTCAGTAACTTTCAAGAGAACTTGAACCCTTAAGCAAATATAAAAAAAAACAATTCAAAACATGAAAGAGGAATTAGAACAACATTACTAACATACCTTAATCATATCACGACTCTGAGTTAGAACCCAACAAGGAGAATGGAAAAGGGAAGCAGATTATTGATGTGGATCCCAGTGCCACTGTTGCCACCATGAAGATCTAGAATATTGATCTCAAATATCCAGAGGGGTGGAAATATTCCACTCACAAATGTGTTGATTAGTGGTTGTCATTGATGTCAACCCAAGCAACACTAGGGGCTACCCCGATATTGCATGGGAATTTTGACCTAACAACTTACTCTATTCCGAGTCAAGGATATTTTGGATGGTTTCTACTTATCGATATGTTTCCATTGATATATGGCACGCCACATAATTTTTCATAGTTTGAGAGATATTCATGTTTTAATTTAGTAACCCCAATTAGTGGGATAAAACCCCATGGCGTTGTGGCATGACACTAATCATTGGTTGTGGGCATTGAATAGTCAATAATTAATAATTTTTTAAGCTCCTAAAATCCCTCCAATGTTCACTTGTTGAAGACCCTCTCAACCTAATAATTTATATAAATTGTGACCCTCATATCCTCCTCATGTAAGGATTTCTCTACTTAAAACAGGTCATCATGGAATTTTCACAATAAACTTTTTCTGCGAAGCTTCAAATGATGAAAAGAAAAAATCAATTTGAGCCAAAATCCCGATGAAGCGCCTGTCCGAATTTCAGATATTGGTTCGCTATATTTTTGAAGATATGATATGAGGAAGTTAGGGTTTTTTCGTGCTCCCGAATTTAACGTCAAACAAGTGACCTTGGGAAAATTGTCATAACTTTCTCTCTGAACATTGGATTCAAATTTCATTAAAAGTGATAGAAAGAGGACAAGATGTAGTTTGTTGGATATCATTTTTAGGACCAAAGGTTGAAACAGTGACACATGGAACTTCATACAAGTTCACTCTACTAAATCAGTCTATGATCAGGTCATCATAGGAGATTTGGCATAACTATTTCTTGATGAATCCAATATTCATTAGACCTATGGGGTTGGAAAGAGGACTCATAGGGCTACCACGGGATGCAATTTCAGACCTTGGAGATATGAAATTACATATATACAGCAGATTCAATATCGAGATTATAGAAGGCAAGAAAACATATGCATTCAAGGATCACTGCAATAAGGAAAACACATCAACAGTCAAGGGTAAATCTGCTACAACAAGGTATGTATGATTAGTGTTTGAATTTTAATTTGAATATCATCTCTGACGTGTTTTTTTGGGATAGTGTAAGTATTTTTTATGTATGTTTGATTGGGTTTTGTTCATAAATGTTGAACGTATTTAATTTTGAATTTTGAATATTTCTCTGATATATGGTTTATAGGACAGCGTAAGAATTTTGTGTGTATATTGGTTTGATTATTGTTAATTAATGCATGTGCAGGAAGGAGGACACAATAGGACAACTCAGACACATACTAGAATAAAAATGCAACGCAAAAGTACCATTACTTGAAGCAAGCACAACAATACCTCAGCAGTTGCTAGTGTTCAAAGAAGCAGTGTCAAGTCAAGTATCAGGTTATGTCAAAACTCAATAATGTAAAATTGTAAGAGAGTCATTATTGTAAAAGATTTAAACTGCCTGAAGTTTTAGATTCATTGTTGAGGTATAAGTGTCATTTTTGGATAATGTTATGGTTGGGTTGCAGGTCATAGTGTGATTGGGTGATTGTTCTAGTTCAAGAAATCATTGTGAATTATGTTGTATCGTGGATCATTGTCCTTGGTATGGGAGTCCACACTCTTTTCTAATTTATGATCATTATAGGGTGGTAGGGATGTGCTAGGTTGGTGCATGAAGACACCTATAGGTTGGAGCCTATGAACACTTCAGAGTGGTAGGTTGGTCTAGGATTTTGGGGCATCCATTCAACTGACTACTGAAGAAACCAGGGCATTGGGGCATCCTTCCAGTGGGAACTGGAGATTAATTCTTTTCTAGAATTATATGAAGTTGTACCTTTTTCATTTCAGTTGAGGCTGAATATTAAAGAATTTATTAGAAAATTGTTCGGTCGTTTTTGACCCAGAGGGGGGGTTTTCCACCTAAAATTCGAGTGCCTATTGTGTTCTATTGTTTACTCTTGTTACTGGATAAACATCAAGAATAATTGAAGATTAACTAATTCTCTGGAAATATTTAAAAGTGATAATTGATAATAAATATTGATTCACCCCCCCCCTCCCAACATTTCCAACAATTGGTATCAGAGCTTGGTTCCTTCAATAGTAGTCTAACAACTAGAATGATATCATGGAGTATACTAAGAATATATTTCCTCTATATAATGGAAATAACTACGTACTTTGGAGTGGAAGAATGCAAGTTCATTTTCTCGCGCAAGGATACGAAGTATGAGAAATTGTTGAAAAAGGATTTACAGCGACCCATGACGAACAATATAAGAAAAATATGGTATATGATGCAAAGGCTAAATATCTAATTATCAGTGGGCTTATCGAATCTTTCTATCTTAAGGTACTGAGTTCCAAAACTGCTAAAGAAGTAGGGGGCAATATTGAGAATATATATGCAAGTGACTCAAACGTGAAAGAAGCAAAGCTTCAAATTTACAAGGCAAAATTTAAGAAACTCAAAATGAAGGAAGATGAAAATATTGATGCATACTTACATTATTTTGATGAAATAAAAAAATACAATGGAAGGTTTGGGAGAACCTGTCGACACAAAAATTGTTGTCCGAAAGATCCTTAGAACCTTTCCGGTAAGATTCAACCCAAAGGTATTTGTCTTGGAATATAGTTTGAATCTAGCCAATCTCAGCAAAGATGAATTTCATGGAGTGCTTATGGCATATGAAATGAAGATTGAAGAAGAGGATGACACATCTCACCTAAAAATAGCATTCGCCGCATCCAAGAAAACTAGTAAGGACAAGCATACTCCGAAAGGGAAAACTTGTAGTTGTAATGAAGAAGAAAAGGAATAAGATGAAGAATAATTTTTAGATAAATAATTTTCCTATTTCATGCAAAAAATGAGAACAGGTATGGGAAAATTCAAAGGTAAACTTCCATTGATATGTTTCAATTGTGGTGAGGTTGGGAATTTTTCAACCAAGTGTCCTAAAAAAAATGAGCCAGCGACGAAAGGAAAGAAAGTCTTGTTAGCCTCCTATATCAATAGGTTTCATCTTTCATGATTGTCTTGATTGAACTATGGAATATGTTCAAACCTTCTTTCTTGAGAAAAGGTGTTCCATATTCTTGAAAAACCAAAAAATTCAAAAAATTTAAAAATGTAAAGAGGGTATACCCTAAAAGAAAGATCAAAGGGTAAAAAGAATAAAATGGTCAAAAAGAGAAAGAAATGAACCCCAAAATAGAAAAATAGACCAAGGAAAGTGTGCAAATCCAAATGCCACTACTATTTCATTTTTGTAATAAAACAATTGTGTGCAGCTTTGCCACAATTCATGAATAAGTCAAACTGTTTAAACTTGGCTTAGTCATATTTCAATTTCATGTTGTAGATTAGAGAATAAATATCTGACCAAATAGTTTAATCTTGGCAGATAAGTAGATAGGTAGAGTCAATAAAAGGTGCTCACGTTTAATTCGAGCCCTTGGATGTAATAAGGGTAGAATTAGATAGATTTGCTCTCAGAAAAAAGAAAAGATTGAAAAGGGTTTGCAAGTCTAAATGCACCCTAATAAAGAAGACAAAATGGTAGTGTTAAGTGGATAGGGTAGGTAGATGGTGCTACAAAGTGTTATCTGATGAATGGTGCTGCTACATGTTGGTTAATCATTTACTTTCATCACAAGTACTAAAGCAGGAAATACACTGGAAAATCACAGCAAGCAAAGTCAAATTCATTAACTTCCCTTATCATTTTCCCCTCAAAAGTTTTACTAATTTCCCCAAAAGTACTAAGGTAATTTGAGATCAAAGGGGCTCAAGGCATTTCCTTGACTTCTGGAGGGACCGGACCCTCGGCCTAATGATCAAAAAAAAGACCTAAGCACTTCAAATAATTCATCATTGTTATCTTCCATCTTTAACTTTTCCTAAGTAAAATCCTATTGTACTTAGGAAACTGATGCAACATTCCATAAAAATCCTCAAAACAACTTGTTATTCTAAGTTTAAGTGTTGAAGATAAAATGTGCAATTTACTTCATAAGTTTTCACTTTCTTAGATGTACAAAGGTGTTTTGATTTTCCTTGTCCTTTTTCATATTAACACCTAACTCTATTATATTAAATCCCTAGTGAAATCACTTTTTCCTATGTATATAACTCCCTTTTATAATAAATATCCCCAAAACCCTCTTATTATAATGTTTTACCAAAGTATATATAGTCCCGCACATTTAAAATAAATACCCCTCTTTATAAAACCCTTTGGTAAAAACTATAGCCTTATATATACATCCCACCCCTATGATGAATTGATTATATTAATTTATTCATCGTATAATAAAAAATATACAAAAAACCTTTAGACATGCGACATGTGTGTTTAATATCAAAACATATTAATAAACTCCGCGGAAGTTTATGCCATCGTGTTCTGTCCACGTGGCATTCCACATGGTCAAACTCCGCCACGATCCATTTCATAAATTCACGGGGTTAATTAGTCATTTGGACTAATTAACAACCATTCCCGCCTATTAACTTCTCCCCGGGGTGATTAGATTACACGTTAAAACCTTTTTAAACCCCGACGGGCTCACCTTTGAAGCCGCACAAGTTCCCATCCGTTTCAGTCGTCAGATCATCCCTCCATTGATCAACGGTCCCGATCAATCCCGCTGCCCATCCCGTGTGAGTTATTTAGCCAGCGGGGAGGAGGCGGTTTTTGACTATTCAGCATTCCACGTGGCAAGCGTCCTGTGGAATCGCTGCCATCGCGTCCTTTACCGCTTTCGTCCATAAGCGGTGCGGGCTCACCGCTTACCGCTTACCGAATACCGCCGGCCCCACTCCATTACGTCACCCCGTACGTCAAATGACGTCATCGCCTCGAAAACGACAAAAACCCTTTTGACTTGTTTTTAAGCCATTTTTCGCGTTTTTTTCAGTTATTTTAGTTTCTGAAAGAGACCGAGCTCCCGCTGCAATTTTCAAATTTCACTGCAAATACACCAAATTGCTCAGAAATTCCGCTGCGCCCGTATTGAAGAATGTCCCCGCCATTGTTCATTACCTGTTGAAGAACCAGTTTCCATTAAAAACAGGTATTTATCATTCCGCGCCCCGACTGCAAGTTAAGCTTAGTTTCCTGTGTTTTTTCTCTGAAAAAGTGGTCAAAAAGTCCTCTCTGAGTCCTCATTGAAGATTTAAAACCTGTGAATTTGCTTCCCAAACCTGAAATTTGTTCCAATTTCCTCTTTTGTCAGATATCCCGTCCGGTCTGCAAGAAAAGCTGAAACCTCCATTTTGAATCCACAAGAACCAAAATGGAGGCCCCTACTGCTCTAAATGTCACTCCTTTGAATGCTCCTCACCGAGATTTAGACTACTTGCCTCTCATAGATGAAGATTTCCAAATAAAAGACCTGCATTTTGATGAAAGTCCCCGTTTGAGCTTCTGTCGCTGCAGAGACGAACACTCAAAGGGGCAAGATCTTATAGGGTTGTGGGAATCCAATCTCCCAAGGTATCTCATCACCTCAGTCATTATTTTCCCAGAAATTGTCCACTATTGCCATTCTAACTATGATCCAACTCAAAGAGCAGTAATTTCCCCTAACCAGAATGTTCTTGTCCCAATTACTGCTCAGTCTAACACAGTAAAGAACAATCAAAGAGTATCAAAATCAAAGAGTATCAGTGGATAAAGTGTATCAGGTAAAAGTCAGAGTGAAAAGTCAAAACAAAGTTACAGAGCAGTCAAAGGTAAACAGTAAAAATGAAGTTACAGAGGCAGTAAAATGGTAAAAAGAGATGAAAATAATTTCACCAACATTGAAGTTTATCTAAAGTGAAAGTAAAACAGTCAAAGGAACAAAAAAGTGAAAAGATGAAAAATACAACAAGAAGGAACATTTTTGCAGAAATTGCATATTTTAGTCATAGTTTTGCAGAAACTATTGTGATCAATAAAAGATGAATTTTGCAAAACCGAAGGAGGTTTATGTTCTTAAGAGTACCATCTACAAAAACCTCTCTCACTTTCCTAACAGCTATTATGGTTTTGGAAATATTAAACAATGTTGAAAAGCACTTTTTGCAGAAAATTACAGTCAAGTCATCATTTTGCAGAGAATATTGTGGCCAATTAGAAATACATTTTACAAAACTGAAGGAGGTTTTTGTTCCTAAGGGACCCATCTACAAAAACCTATCTCACTTTTTGCACAGTGATTTCAGAATGAGAGATACATGTACATCTTTAGAGGCTATTTTTCAGACTCTGTAAAACTCTGTTTTACACATATTTTTTACAGAGAATATTATGTACAGCTGGAGAGGAATTTTGGGAAACTGAAAGAGGTTTATCTCACCAACATATTAATCCACAATAACCTCTTTCACGTTTTACATATCTATTACGGATTGAGAAATACGAAGATATCATTGGACCCTAAGTTTGCAGAATTGTTGGAGCAGATTGCACAAAGAAAGGAAGCAGTTAGTGACTTGGATGCCTCATCATAAACTAAGATTTGGATCAAATTCGAATTCTCCTCTTTTTCATCACCTATCCATCAAAAATAGTGCCAAATAGTTTGAGTGTCCTTTACTTTAGTTCTATTTATGTAAATAGTTGGAGAGATTTGTGAACCAATTTTGATATTTGTTTCAAGATATTTTAGTTTAGAATTTGTATAAATACTCCACTCTTGGAAGCATTTGGTGTGGATTCTATTACTCTGCTGTAACATTGAGGTTTTCGGAATAAAAATCTTTTGGACAAATTTACTTGTGGCTTACTGGATGACGTTTTGAAGCACTGGACTTGTTGCAGGATTCATGTGTTGGACTTCAGTTCAATAAGTTTTCCAACCCTTGTGTTTAAATTTTATATTAGTTTATGTTATCATCATATCCGTTTCTGAATAGTTTACATAAAGGATTGAAACGGAATTTGCTTAATTGTACTCTGTTTTCAAATGTGATTATTCTCGATGTTTTCTTCTGGATTAGTTATAAGCATGAATTCTTAATTGCTCATGTTTTGCTGATTCAACATTGTTGATTACTGTAGCAAAGAATCCTTCATTGCTCTTTGCTTGTAGTCATTTCTATTCTTCCTCTTGAATATGGTGAAAGATTCTTAGTTTCCTTTCATCCCTTCAAGACCATCCATCCACTTTAAATTTTAAGGATTGTTCTCTGTCTAGCTATCTTGCCCTGTAATACCATCTAGTGTTCAGAAAAGAAATCCAGTAAAGCCATCCTTAGACTCCATAGCCCAATGGACTGAAAGCCCTCAACCTTGCCCTTAGTTTGTGGATTCCACCAATTTCCCAAAACAAATTTTGAATCTATAACTAGCCTAAAACCTTTCAAGAACAAAGATAAATCATAAAGAGAGAGCCCTCTCTGGATGCAGATTGGCTAGATTCTGCATCTAAAAGGTTGGTTTGTGGTTACCTCGGGTATACTTTCCTCTTACACAACTTCTAGGAAAACCCGAGTGATAACATAGTGGCGACCATACTGGGGATCTGAATCATTTCACTGTTATTATTGTTTGATTTATAAGCTATAGACAGAGTCTGAAGATCAGCCAGGTAGCCTTTGAAATTGCTTTTGCTCTGCAATTGCAAAAGTAAATAAATGCTGCTTCAGTCTATCTCTGATTTAGCTTATATACTGAACCTTAGTTTCAAAATGTTTAATCAGACTCTCTAGTTTAATAAATCTTTGAGAAAATCTTAATTAAAAATCTTAAATTTCTTAAAGAAATCATAGAAGTTGTTTTGAAAATTCATAAAAAAATAAAATAATCATAAAATATTCAAAATTTGGTTTCCTGAAGAACTAACGTTTTCTTCAGAATTGTTTTACAGGTTTAGATCTGATCTATGATGGTGGACAGGGATCAGACACACAAAGGTTAAAATCATCCACCTGGCGACTCCAAAATCCATTTCACTACCAAGACTCCACTGGAGGAATGAACCTGGAAGAACAATATGGGAAGATCAGGCTTTCAACTTGGATTGTTATCTAAGACATTATGTTCTTTCTAAATTGATATGGTTTTCCAATGTATATTGTATTTTAGAGAAGATCTTAGAGTAGTTTTTAATTTATCTCTTTTGAAAATTGTAAATATAAAATCTCCATGCATATTTGAGCATCATTCTTCTGACTTTTGATATCATTTTCCAATCAAGACACTGTTGATCAGATATCCAGAGCTTCAAGTTTCAGAGAAATTCCACAACCAAATAATCCATATTCCAAAGCATTAATAATGATACTGGATGACAGGGTTTGTGGAAAATCTTTCATTTGATGAAATTTTAAATGAATTCAGGGATGAGTTATCAAAAATTCAGCTTGATGAGGATTTTTTAAGAGATTTCTTTCTTCTTTTTAAATCAAGAAAATGTTCTCCTCGAGTTAAAAAATGGCTTCTTGATATAATTTCTGAAAATTATGAAAATGAAATCAAACTTTTGCATTCTCAAATTCAGTCATATAATTTCCGAAATCCTAAAGAGTTTTTTGAAAATCTTCCTTCTCCAATGCAAGAGGAAATTGTACTATCTTTTGACTTGCATATTGAAGATGATTATTCTTTCAAACACAAGACTGAAGAAATAAGTTCATGGTCTAATATTCATAATTCAATTGAACAATTAGTCATTGAAGGCCTAGAAGTAAATAACATACATCATGCTTTTATTGATCCTATATCAAATTATATGGAGAATCTTTTAAGCCCAAATATGCAAACATGTTTTCTCTATAAGGATCAAATACATCAAAAATGGCCTTTACACATCATATCATTTATTATAAAGGCACATGATCATAACATACTTCCAATTTTGATCACAAGCAATCAAGTTATCCATTTATTTTTACATCTACTTGATTGGCTTCATTGGCATTTTTGTATTACCTGATTCAATAAGATTTTTAGTAGATTAAAGTAGGTAAATGAGTGCTAATAAGCTTAGAATTTTGAGCATTTTTTTTGTTTTCAATTTTCAGTTAGATTTTCATTAAGTTGGTTTGAAATTTTTGTGTGTTGTTTTAGTTTCAGATCAGATTTCAGGTTTCAGAAAAAGGACTATATTCAATTCAAGATTTCCAACTGGGAAACAAAGTTTTAAGTTTTGAATGGATGGTGAATTGCTGAAGTTGAAGCCCGAATTGAAGGCCCTAAGCTTCAGAAGTTGCACTATCATATGTACAATAAAGCTACCAGAAGAAGGAGATTACATAGTTCAGTTTGAAGACATTTTGAGGCATCTGACCTGCTGTTCTTGACTTTCCACAAGGAAAAGCCATCCGCAAGTGGAGCCAGTGTTAGCCTCCTATATCAATAGGTTTCATCTTTCATGATTGTCTTGATTGAATTATGGAATATGTTCAAACCTTCTTACTTGAGCAAAGGTGTTCCATATTCTTAAAAACCAAAAAATCAAAAAATTTAAAAAATGTAAAGAGGGTATACCCTAAAAGAAAGATCAAAGGGTAAAAAGAATAAAAATGGTCAAAAAGAGAAAGAAATGAACCCCAAGCAAAAAGAAAGGCCAAGGAAAGTGTGCAAGTCTAAATGCCACTACTTTTTTCATCTGTTGTAATAAAACAATTGTGTGCAGCTTGTGAACTTTTGCCACAATTCATGAATATGTCAAACTGTTTAAACTTGGCTTAGTCATATTTCAATTTCATGTTATAGATTAGAGAATAAAAATCTAGCCAAACAGTTTAATCTTGGCAGATAAGTAGTTAGGTAGAGTGAATAAAAGGTGCTCAACAGTTTAATCTGAGCCCTTGGATGTAATAAGGGTAGAATTAGATAGATTTGCCTTGTAAAAAAAGAAAAAGATTGAAAAGGGTTTGCAAGTCTAAATGCACCCTAATAAAGAAGACAAAATGGTAGTGTTAAGTGGATAGGATAGGTAGATGGTGCTACAAAGTGTTATCTGATGAATGGTGCTGCTACATGTTGGTTGATCCTTTACTCTCATCACAAGTACTAAAGCAAGAAATACACTGGAAAATCACAGCAAGCAAAGTCAAATTCATTAACCTCCCTCATCATTTTTTCCCCTCAAGAGTTTTACTAATTTCCCCAAAAGTACTGAGGTAATTTGAGATCAAAGGGGCTCAAGGCATTTCCTTGACTTCTGGAGGGACCGGACCCTCGGCCTAATGATCAAAAAAGACCTGAGCACTTCAAATAATTCATCATTGTTATCTTCTATCTTTAACTTTTCCTAAGTAAAATCCTATTTTACTTAGGAAACTGATGCAACATTCCACAAAATTCCTCAAAACAACTTGTTATTCTAAGTTTAAGTGTTGAAGATAAAATGTGCAATTTACTTCATAAGTTTTCACTTTCTTAGATGCACAAAGGTGTTTTGATTTTCCTTGTCCTTTATCATATTAACATTTAACTTTATTATATTAATTCCCTAGTGAAATCCCTTTTCCTATGTATATAACTCCCTTTTCTAATAAATATCCCCAAAACCCTCTTATTATAATGTTTTACCAAAGTATATATAGTCCCGCACATTTAAAATAAATACCCCGCTTTATAAAGCCCTTTGGTAAAAACTATAGCCTTATATATACATTCCGCCCCTATGATGAATTGATTATATTAATTTATTCATCGTATAATAAAAAATATACAAAAACCTTTAGACATGCGACAAGTGTGTTTAATATCAAAACATATTAATAAACTCCGCGGAAGTTTATGCCACCGTGTTCTGTCCACGTGCCATTCCACATGGCCAAACTCCGCCACGATCCATTTCATAAATTCACGGGGTTAATTAGTCATTTGGACTAATTAACAACCATTCCCGCCTATTAACTTCTCCCCGGGGTGATTAGATTACACGTTAAAACCTTTTCAAACCCCGACGGGCCCACCTTTGAAGCCGCACAAGTTCCCATCCTTTTCAGCCGTCAGATCATCCCTCCTTTAATCAACGGTCCCGATCAATCCCGCTGCCCATCCCGTGTGAGTTATTTAGCCAGCGGGGAGTGGGCGGTTTTTGACTATTCAACATTCCACGTGGCAAGCGTCCTGTGGAATCGCTGCCATTGCGACTTTTACCGCCCTCGTCCATAAGCGGTGCGGGCTTACCGCTTACCGCTTACCGCATACCGCCGGTCCCACTTCCTTACGTCACCCCGTACGCCCTAATGACGTCATCACCTCGAAAACGACAAAAACCCTTTTGACTTGTAAATAAGCCATTTTTCGCGTTTTTTCAGTTATTTTTAGTTTCCGAAAGAGACTAAGCTCCCACTGCAATTTTCAAAATTCACTGCAAATACACCAAATTACTCCGAAATTCCGCTCGCGCCGTGATTGGCAACGTCCGCCCATTGTTCATTACTCGTTAAGAACCGCTCATTGGAAAAACAAATATTTATCATTCGCGCTCGACCGCAGTTGCTTTTGCTTCCTGTGTTTTTTTCTCTGAAAAAAGTGGTCAAAAGTCCTCTCTGAGTCCTCATTGAAGATTTAAAACCCGTGAATTTGCTTCCCAAACCTGCAATTTGTTCCAATTTCCTCTTTTGTCAGATATCCCGTCCGGTCTGCAAGAAAAACTGAAACCTCCATTTTGAATCCACAAGAACCAAAATGGAGGCCCCAACTGCTCTAAATGTCACTCCTTTGAATGCTCCTCACCGAGATTTAGACTACTTGCCTCTCATAGATGAAGATTTCCAAATAAAAGACCTGCATTTCGATGAAAGTCCCCGTTTGAGTTTCTGTCGCTGCGGAGACGAATACTCAAAGGGGCAAGATCTTATAGGGTTGTGGGAATCCAATCTCCCAAGGTATTTCATCACCTCGGTCATTATTTTCCCGAGAAATTGTCACACTATTTCCATGTACTTGTTGATCCAAGCTGAAAGAGCCCTAAACCCTAACGAATGTCCTTTTCCCAATTACGCTCGATCTCGCCTGATAAAGAACAATCAAAGAGTATCGGGATTAAAGAGTATAGTTTTAAAGAGTATCGGGGATTAAAGAGAATCGAGTGGTTAAAGTGTATCGAGTAAAAGTCAGAGTGAAGGTAGAAAGTAAAAATGAAGTTACGGAAGCGAGTCAAAGGTAAAACGGTAGAAAAGTAATTACAGAGGCGGTAAAATGGTAAAAAGAGATGAAAATAAATTTCACCAATAGTGAATTTTTTCTAAAAGTGAAAGTAAAACAGTCAAAAGAGCAAAAAAGTAAAAAGATGAAAAACACAACAAGAAGGAACATTTTTGTAGAAATTGCATGTTTTAGTCAAAGTTTTCCAGAAACAATTATGATCAATCCAAGATGAATTTTGAAAAACTGAAGGAGGTTTATTTTCTTAAGAGTACCATCTACAAAAACCTCTCTCACTTTTCTAACAGCTATTATGGTTTTGGAAATATTAAACAAAGTTGGAAAGCACTTTTTGCAGAAAATTACAGTCAAGTCATCATTTTGCAGAGAATATTGTGGCCAATTAGAAATACATTTTACAAAACTGAAGGAGGTTTTTGTTCCTAAGGGACCCATCTACAACAACCTATCTCACTTTTTGCACAGTTATTTCAGAATGAGAGATAAATGCACATCTTTAGAGGCTATTTTTCAGACTCTGTAAAACTCTGTTTTACACATATTTTTTTACAGAGAATATTATGTACAGCTGGAGAGGAATTTTGGGAAACTGAAAGAGGTTTATCTCACCAACATATTAATCCACAATAACCTCTTTCACTTTTTACATATCTATTACGGATTGAGAAATACAAAGATATCATTGGACCCTAAGTTTGCAGAATTGTTGGAGCAGATTGCACAAAGAAAGGAAGCAGTTAGTGACTTGGATGCCTCATCATCAACTAAGATTTGGATCAAATTCGAATTCTCCTCTTTGTCATCACTTATCCATCAAAAATAGTGCCAAATAGTTTGAGTGTCCTTTACTTTAGTTCTATTTATGTAAATAGTTGGAGAGATTTGTGAACCAATTTTGATATTTGTTTCAAGATATTTTAGTTTAGAATTTGTATAAATACTCCACTCTTGGAAGCATTTGGGGTGGATTCTATTTCTCTGCTGTAACATTGAGGTTTTCGGAATAAAAATCTTTTGGACAAATTTACTTGTGGCTTACTGGATGACGTTTTGAAGCACTGGACTTGTTGCAGGATTCATGTGTTGGACTTCAGTTCAATAAGTTTACCAACCCTTGTGTTTAAATTTTATATTAGTTTATGCTATCATCATATCCGTTTCTGAATAGTTTACATAAAGGATTGAAACAGAATTTGCTTAATTGTACTTTGTTTTCAAATGTGATTATTCTCGATGTTTTCTTCTGGATTAGTTATAAGCATGAATTCTTAATTGCTCATGTTTTGCTGATTTCAACATTGTTGATTACTGTAACAAATAATCCTTCATTGCTCTTTGCTTGTAGTCATTTCTCTTCTTCCTCTTGAATATGGTGAAAGATTCTTAGTTGCCTTTCATCCCTTCAAGACCATCCATCCACTTTAAATTTTAAGGATTGTTCTCTGTCTAGCTATCTTGCCCTGTAATACCATCTTGTGCGTAGAATAGAAATCCAGTAAAGCCATCCTTTGACTCCATAGCCCAATGGACTGAAAGCTCTCAGCCTTGCCCTTAGTTTGTGGATTCCACCAATTTCCCAAAACAAATTTTGAATCTATAACTAGCCTAAAACCTTTCAAGAACAAAGATAAATTATAAAGAGAGAGCCCTCTCTGGATGCAGATTGGCTAGATTCTGCATCTAAAAGGTTGGTTTGTGGTTACCTCGGGTATAATTTCCTCTTACACAACTTCTAGAAACTTGGTGATAACGGAGTGCGAGAGTGTCTCAGGAAGTTCAACAAGCAAGGTAAGAAGAAATGGTTTAAGAAGAGTTTCTTCTCCAAAGAAGATAGCTCTTCATCGGATGAAGACAGCGATAACAAAGAAGAAATCAACAGAAGAGTATTGTTTATGGCCAAGTGTAATAAGCAAGAATCATCTGATGAAGAAGAAGAGATGACCGAGGTTGAATTTCAAAATGATGTGATCAGGGTTATCAAAGAGTTCAAGGTCGAGAAGAATCATGTCAACACTCTTGAAGACGAATTAAATATAGAAATGGAACAGGTCTTAAATATTAAAATAAAGGTTGAATAATACAAATGAGTTGAAGAATCGCCCAGGGAAGAATTAAAGGAAAGAAACAAGGAAAGAGAAGCATTGGAAGTCGAAATAGTTTCTCTACGAAACTAAGTAAAAAATGGAAAAACTCTTCAAAACTACACCAACAGCTCCAAGCCATTGGAAAAAATCATCAACAATCAGTGATCAAACAATGACAAGACTGGTCTTGGTTACAAATAAAAATCTGAAAAGGATCCAAGTCCTTCTATGACAACAAAAGAAGATGGATATGAAAAATATAACAAGCAGGTAGACCTCCCAGCCAACTCAAGAGATCGGGACTCACGGGAAGAACCATGGAAGGCAATTCCTCGAAGAAGGTTTCCTCCCAGGTATCAACCTATCTTCTATGGTCATTTTTATTCATGTGGAAGGTTTGGACATAGAGCTATAGAATGTCACATGTATGTTTGGAATAAATACAGTTTCAGAAGATCTTTCAGAAAGGGATATTCTAGAACTCTGTAGACTATTAACAGATTTCATCATTTGAGAGATGATGTTGAATGTTACAAATGTAACAATTTTGGACACGTGCCTAAAGATTGCAGACTTGGAAGTTCTCCAAATGAATTCTCGCAAAATAAAAATGAACAAATATGGAAAAAGAAGACTGAAAAATGTGTTATCGCTCTCAAGGCTCAAAGCAACAAAAATGTTTGGTACGTTGATAGTGGTTGCTCAACTCATATACTGGAGATAGGAATAAGTTCATATCGTTGAAGGAAAAGAAGGATGGAACAATGTCTTTTGGAAATGACGAGCCTTCAAACTTCATAGGAGTAGGCACAGTCACACTTGGAAGCAAGAATGCTTTAGCGAAAGATGTGTTGTTGGTTGAAAATATGAATCACAATCTACTCAGTGTTGGAAAAATGTGCGATCAAGGACACACAATGTTATTTAACTCTAAGAAATAATAAATCAATAAAGGCAAGTTCGGTAAAATTGTGGCTACAACAAGTAGAGCTCCAAATGACATATATATTTTGGATGAGACACCTAAAGTGTGTTTCCTAGAGAAAGAAGATGAAAGTTGTTAATGTCACAAATGAATGGGAAATATAAATTTCGACAATTTGGTCAAGATCAACAAGAAGAAAGTAGTAAGAGAAATTCCTAAAATTTCAAAACCTACCAATACTATATGTGAATCTTGTTGGCACAGAAAGTAGACAAAATTTGAGTACAAGACAAAAGAACACTTTGCATCACGTCCATTGGAATTATTACATACTGATCTATGTGGTCCTATGAGAAAAAAAAGGTTTAGATGGCAAATCATATTTTATGCTAATGATAGATGATTACACCAGAATGGCGGAGAATTCACTTCCAAGGTCTATAAGCAGTACTGTGATGAAAATGGAATAAAAGGGCAATTCTCAATAGCCATAACACTACAGATAAATGGACTTGTTGAAATAAAAACAGAACCATACAGGAAATGGAAAGAACAATGTTAAATGACTCAAAATTAGATGATAAATTATGGGCTCAATTAATTGATAGAGTTGTATTCATTATAGATAGAGGTTTGCTAAGGAACAATTGTAACATGACTCCATATGAATTATGGAAAGGAAGACCAGCTAACGTCAAATACTTAAAAATATTTGGAAGCAAATGCTACATCAAAAGAGAAGATAAAAAATTGTGCAAGTTTGATTCCCATGTCTATGAAGGTATTTTCGTTGGTTATTCATGCAAAAGGAAGACTTATAGATGCTACAATCTGAGGCGAAAACAAATAGTGGAAGGCATAAATGTTGATTTTGATGAAGATTGTGTTACAAAGGATGACGATGAGATTGTCCCTTCAAGAAAATCTGAGGGATCTAAGGGAGAATCTGTGAAGGGTGAATAAGAAGCTCCAAAACAAGACCAATAAAATAAGGAAACAACAGTCAACCAAGAGAAAATAAGAAATGATCAGCATGATGTACAAGAAAATTCTCCAAAATCTTTAAAAGAATGGTGTCAAAAGAATCATATGTCAAATCAAATCATCGGAAACATAAATGAAGGAATTGGAACCAGAATAAGTCGATAACTTCATTCATCACAACAATCCCACCTTGCTTTTTTAGGAACTTTTGAGCCTAGCAATTTTGAGGAAGCTAGTCAAGATGAGCAGCTATGAATGAATAATTGGATCAAATTGAGAAGAATGATACTTTGGAATTGGTTCCACGACCAAAGGATAAAAATGCTATTGGAAATAAATGGGTCTTGAGAAAAAAATTGAATGATAATGGACAGGTTACCAGGAATAAGGAAATATTAGTCTGCAAAGGATATGCACAAGTTGAATTAATTGATTTTGAAGAAACATTTGCTCCTGTCGCCAGAATGGAAGATATCATAATTTTTCTCGCTTATGCATGCTCGAGAAAAATAAAGGTATAACAAATGGATGCTAAGTCAACCTTTCTAAATGGTGAATTGGAAGAAGAAGTTTACATTGAACAACCCGAAGCTTTTCTGCTCTCTGAAAAGGAAGACTATGTCTACAGATTAAAGAAGGCACTATATGGTCTCAAACAAGCTCCTAGAGCTTGGTATGCTCATCTTGATGGATATATACATAAACAAGGATTCAATAAAGGAAGCACCGACAACAATCTCTATGTGAAAGTGGATCAAGATAACCTAACAATTATCGAGGTATATGTAGATGATATGATTTTTGGAAGCAATGATGACAGATTAAGTAAAAAAAATTCCACAAAGATGCAAAGTGAGTTTGAAATGTCTCTACTTGGCTTGTTGATATAATTTTTAGGGCTTCAAATATCTTAGCAGGATAAAGGAGTATTTATATATCAAACCAAGTACATCAAGGAAATTCTCTAGAAATTCAATATGGAAGATTGCAAGCATGTCCTTACCCCAATGGTAACAGGTTGCAAGTTAAGTTTAGATGATTTGTTAAAGGATGTGGACCAGAGGTTGTATAGATATATGATTGGCAGTCTTTATATGTGACAGTTTCTTGGCTAGACATAATGCAGGTAGTTGGACAAGTAGCAATATTCCAAGCAGCACCAAAATAATCTCATATTATTGTCGTCAAAATAATTCTTTGATATCTTAAGGGCACAATAGAATATGGTTTATGGTATCCCAAAGGAAATAATCTAGTTATCAAGCTTATATAGATGTATATTGGGCTGGAAGTGTTGATGATCGAAAGAGTACCAGTGGAGTAGCATTCTATCTAGGTGGTTTCCTTGTTTCATGGTTCAGTAAAAAGTAGTTTTCAATCTCGTTATCCATAGCAAAAGCATAATATATCACGGTAGCAACTTGCGTACTCAAGTTCTCTCGATGAAGAAAACTTTGCAAGATCTGAAAGTCAAGTTTCATGAGACTATTCCCATGTTTTGCGATAAAATCAGTTCCATCGGTATCTCCAAGCATCCTGTGATGCATTCCAAAACAAAGCACATTCCGATCAAATATCATTTCATTAGAGAGAAGGTCACCGAAAAGAATATCAAGCTTGAATATTTTGGCACAAAGGAACAAATTGCTGACATCTTTATCAAACCATTACCCCGTGAAAAATTTGATTATCTTCACCTAAAGCTTGGGTTTCTCCTAATTTCTCATTAGAATTTTTCTCTTATCTAACTAAGTAAAAAAAAGAGGGGAGTTGAGGTGTGTACAGGTCCGCAGGATGTTGTTTTTCAGGGTGGCTTACCCTTTTCCATTGATAACAAAGGGGGAGAGAATTTTGTAGGAAGAGGTGTCATGATCACAGGGGGAGTACTTGTGTTGCCATCAATGCCAAAGGGGGAGCTTGTTGACCAGTGGTTGTCATTGATGTCAACCCAAGTATCACCAGGGGCTACCCTAATCTTGCATGGGACTTTTGACTTGACAACTTACTCTATTCGGAGTCAAGGATACTTAGTATGGTTTCTAGTTGTCAAGATGTTTTCGTTCATATATGGCACGCCACGTACTTCTTCACGGTTTGAGAGATATTCGTATTTGAAGCTAGTAGCCCCACTTAGTGGGCTAAAAACCCCATGGGGTTGTGGCATGACAGTAATCATTGGTTGTGTTCATTGAATAGTCAATAATTAATAATGTTTTAAGCTCTTAAAATCCCTACAAATTTCACTTGTTGAAGACCCTCTCAACCTAAGAATTTATATAAATTGTGACCCTATCCTCCTCATGTAAGGATTTCGCTACTTAAAAAAGGTCATCGTGGCATTCTCGCAATAACCTTTTTTCTGCAAAGCTTCAGATGCTAAAAAAAACCCATTTGAGCCGAAATCTTGATGAAGCGCGTGTCCAAATTTCAGATATTGGTTCACTATATTTTTGGAGATATGATCCAAGGAAGTTAGGGTTTTTTGTAGGCTCCTGAATTTCATGTCAAACAGGTGACCTTGGAAAATTTTCATAACTTTCTCTCTGAGCATTGGATTCAAATTTAGTAAAAATTTACAGAAATACGACGGGTTTTAGTTTATTGGATATCATTTTTAGGACCAAAGGTTGAAACAGTGACATGTGGCACTTCGTACGAGTTCACTATACTGAACCAGTCTATAATCAGGTCATCGTGGGAGATTGGGCATAACTATTTCTTGACGAATCCAATATTGATCAAACCTAAGGGGTTGGAAAGAGGACTCAGAGGGATACCACAGGACGCAATTTCATACCTTGGAGATATGAAATTACATAGATATCGCAGATTCAATATCGACCTTCTAGAAGGCAAGAAAAAGTATGCATTCAAGGATCACTGCAATAAGGACAACACATCAAAATTCAAGGGTAATTCTTCTACAACAAGGTATGTATGATTAGTGTTTGAATTTTAATTTGAATATTATTTCTATCATGTGTTTTTTTAGGATAGTATAAGTATTTCGTATGTATGTTTGATTGGGTTTTGTTCATAAATGTTTAACATATTTACATTTGAATTTTGAATATTTCTCTAACATATGGTTTGCAGGATAGTGTAAGTATTTTTTTTATTGGTTTGGGTCTTGTTCATTAATGTATGTTTACGAAGGAGGAAACAATAGGACAACTCGGAGACATACTAGAAGGACAATGAAACGTCAAAGTACGATTACTTGAATCAAGCACAGTAATATCTCAGCATTTTCTAGTGTTAAAAGAAGCAGTGTCAAGTCAAGTATCAGGTCGTGTCAAAAGTCAGTATTGTAAAAATCATCCTTGTAAAATTATAAAAGAGCCAATTTTCCTAGATTTGGAGATGCATTTTTGAGGTATAAGTTTCATTGTTGGATAATGTTATGGTTGGGTTGCAGGTCATTGTGTGATTGGGTGATTGGTCTAGTTCAAGAAAATCATTGTGAATCATATTGTATCGTGGATCATTGTCCCTGGTATGGGAGTCCACACTCTTGAATTATTTTTGATCATTATAGGGTGGCAGGGAGGTGCTAGGTTGGTGCATGGAGTCACCTATAGATTGGAGTCTATGAACACTTGAGGGTGGTAGGTTGGTCTAGGATGTCGAGGCATCCATTCAGTTGACTACTGAAGAAACCAGGGCATTGGGGCGTACTTCCAGTGGGATCTGGAGAAGAATGCTTTTATAGAATTCTATGAAGTTTTACCTTTCATTTTAGTTGGGGCTGAAGATTAAAGAATTTATTAGAAAAGCATTCAGTGGCTTTTTACCCGGAGGGGGTTTTCCAACTAAAATTCGTGTGCCTATTGTGTTCTATTGTTTACTGTTGTTACTGGATAAACATCAAGAATAATTGAAGATTAAATAATCCTATGAGAATATTTAAAAGTGCTAATTGATAATAAATATTGATTCACCCCCCCACCTCTCAGCATTTCCAACAAAATGTGGGTGAAGGGTTCTTTGTTGTAGTTCATTGTCGACAATGGAAGCCAAAAGAATTTAATATTCCTACTTAGCAATTCTACAAAGTAGAAATATTATATTTTTCCAATTTTTTCACTACTTTGATTTGACTTAGGAAGAGCTGGTATGGGACCCCACATTGGGCTTGATCATTGGCAAACCCCAAAACATTAGCCCAGGGATGAAAATTGCGGCTATAGTGATCAGTGGGGGCCACTTGGAGAAAAATACAACCCACAAAGGGAAAACACACTCATTGAGTGGAGTTAGGTGTAGGAGGCATGATTTGGGCCCGCAAGGAAATTAGGGAGGCTTTGGAAAAAGGAGGCATGGGAGACTCATTTTTTCATTCATTCATCACTTCAGAATTAGTTTCTTGACATCGCATGCTTGAGCAGTGAGCCAAGTCTGCATGTGTTGTTTAGCACACAAGTAATTTCGAGCAAAGATCCCAACCCTTGCTTCAGTGGACTTCGAGTGTCAGCCCAAGGAGGGAGTATTACTTAGTTTTGTATCAGTTCAACAGTACTGAGGTTGTACCACAATGTAGAGGAAGCCACAACAACGCAGGGGTTGCACATTCCTTGAGGGATTCACTCTGGGAGGTTGAGGATTGAGGGGAGTTTGTTGAGGAAACTTGGAGGGAAGGCTTGGGAAGCCTTATAATAGGGATTGTAGGAATTTTGGTGGCATTCAATAGCAGAGTCTTCAGGTGGGTCAATTTTCCGAGAAATAGAGCCACCGAAGCCCAAGAGGGTCAATCTTTGGCCAAACCCTTCATGGTTTATTTTATGTTTATTGAGGAGAGAAGGGTATTAATTTCCCAACATTTTCTTAGCAGTATAGAAGGCCCTAGCAGTAAATCATTTCAGGTAACAACACCATTTATGGGCATTTCCAGTACATAGCTACATCCATGTAGAGTAGTGAGATAGAGGGTGTCCAACATTTCATTTGGGACTTCTCTAGCTTGCCTTGATCAATCTTAGGTGCATTCCTTCCAACACCTGTATTTCACATCCTTTTAAGGCTTAGCAGCAATGTTTTTGTTGATCACTGATTTTGATTGTGTTCTTGTGTTTATGTGCATTTGTATGTCTATGTATTCCTCTTATTTACTATAGAAATTTCTTAGGGATATTACAGTGGTATCAGAGCTCATACCAAGTCAGAGAGGGCTCTCTCCACAAAAATCACAGCAAAGAGGGATGGATGAAAAGGTTTTAGGCTAAGTATAGAATGCAGAAGGGTTTGTTTTGTTTTGATTTGGATTGAGTTGTTGGATTAGGATTAGGTAAGGGAAAATGAGATGGAATTGAAGCCCATTCAATGGGGATAGGTAGGTATAAGGCTTAGTACTTAAAGATGATTTGGTGAGATGGTTTAAGACTGATGAGGAGCTAGGAAGAGCATAGGATATGTATTCTTCCTAAACTGAAGAAAATGGACAAATTATGACATATTTCCCAAAACAGAGCATGGAAAACATGTATTCTACCTCTCAACTTGAAATTTATCTTATAATAGACATGAAATGTTTATGAGCTTGCAAAAATTCATAAAAATGATCATATATAAAAAAAAATCCAATATACCACATGAATCCCAAGGAAATAGTTGCAATTCTTCATTAGTTTTAGGCCAACCTAATTACTTGATCAATACAATAGCATCCAAACTGATTCTAGCCTTTGATAAGAGTGAAGAAAGGGAAGATATAGAAACAAAAACTACATTCTCTCATCCTCAGGGGTCAAATTCCTGAGTTGAGGATGAGATCCCCAAAATTATGAACTTAAAGCTGGAGTGTAGGGAGCTCTAAGTGACTCCTCCCTAAATACATTGAACTAATTCATTTGACTTTGATGATTACATTTACATCATTAATCTACCCCTAGGTAACTTATCCATATCATATTTACATTTACCATGCTCAATTACATAAGTGATATCATTATTTTCAAGACAAAAGTCAAACTTGCAGTGAAATTTGAAAAATATTAGCAAACTATCAAATGCGCCCTCTTTTTGGTAAATGTGATCTCACTTTGGTAAACGAGCCCTCCATCTTACAGGTTGTTTTTGACTAGGTTGCAGGTGTCCAAATTGGCTCTAGGATAGCTTGTTGGAAATCCCTTCAAGTCTAGTTTCTGAATATGCATTTATTTTTGAAAATGAATCTCATTTTCCCTATTAAAACTCAAACGTCCCAAGACTTCTCAACGCGTAGTGCCAGGGCCAAAAATGAGGCAGAAACATGATTTTTTGGTGGTTTTTTTTAACATTTTTACCTACTTGTTTTGCAAACCAAGGCTTATAAAGTGGTTTTATGAGATGGGTTTTAAGAGATGTGTTGACAATTTTTCATCCAATGGCAGTGCCCTTTTGGTCAAATGATGGCTCAAAAAAGAGCGCAGTGCCAAGGGCGTTGCACGTTTGACACTTTCTCTATGACCTGATTGTCCCAAAAACTTAATAAAAACACGGAATTTAAAAAAATGATCCAAAACTCTTCAAAATTGATGAAATGATGGTTGATGATGTGGCTAGACTTGAATTGAAGCCTCTGCAAGTATATCCAATTTCCTTTTATCTTCTTTCATGGTCAAAGCCTCAATCTTTGCATTGGCTCTTTTGAGCTTGGCCTTTGCAATTTTGTCTTGTTGGGCATAATGTTTGACCTTCCTCTTCAATAGGTCATTATCTCTATTTCATTTCTCCAAAATCTTCTCCAAGTGTTGATTTTCTCTATCAAGTCATGGCTCCCAGTTTTCATTTATTACTATTGCAAGTTGTTCATTCATGGTTAGTTGATCAGCAAGCTCAACCTCTTTTTTCCTTTCTAGAGCTAGAGCTCTTTTCAGCCCTCTAGTTCTAGGTCTGCCTCTTGGTTCTTGTTCTTATTTTTCTTCAAGAAAACCATGCTTTTCAAGTGTCTCTTCTAACATAACCTTGGATTTTTCTGCCTCCCTTTGAGCTATGATGAATTTCACCTCATCAATGGCATGCTTTGTCTTCAACTACTAGTTTTCCTGCTCAAGGAAGTTTATGAAAAATTTGGACCTGTCAAGATTAGTTTGGAGCTCTCTAATCTTGGTATCATTTCCCTTGATGACCATACTAGTGATATCATCATCATCATCCTTATCTAGGTCAAAAAGTTCAAAATCCTTCTCTATTTCATGGAGGTCATCCTCATCATGAATGGCTACCTCATGTACATCCTACTCTACCATCGTTTCTTTCCCCTTTTGTACCTGCTTTGTTGGTGAATAATGTAGGGCCCCTTACACAATATGTGGATCAAACACATACCTATGACCCCTTTGGTATGTTCTTTCCAATGGCTCTATCTCAGCCACATTAGCCTGCTTAGGCTCATTGATCTCAGCTCTGCTATCTGACCTAGTCTCAATGTGTGATGGAGATGATGGTGATGAAGTAGATGAAGGAGACTGCTCTGAAGATGATGAATGTACTGTGGGCTGATATGGAGGAATGGAAGTGGAAGGATGTGATGATGAAGGTACACTTTGGGCATGCTGAATAGGTGGAGCAGTGAATATGGCATTAGCTATGAATGAACTCCATGGGATTTTCAATTGTTTGAGGTGATGGAGGAATATGATTTTTATGAGGGAAGATTTTTCATTTGGTGTTCATAATATCTCTTCTGGACAATAAATTCCATCTTGTAAATGCTCCAGAATATGTAGTAGGGTATGTTGAGCATCTTTACCCTAGTGAAGTGCATAATTAGTCGGATGTGATAGGCATATAATCTAGAAAATCTAGCTTCACATGAAAAGTATTTCATGATGATCTTCATCATGGGATCATATCTCTCCAGGAGTTAAGAGCAAGGAAAAATTCTCTTTCTCTCATTCTTGTACCTTGGTTTGATGAAAGGCTCATAGTTATGCTCCTGCAATTCTTTCTGTTTGAACCATTTATCCCCAACATTTTGGATCCTGGTGGCATCTAAGATGATGGAAGTTGACACAGTGAAAGTAACACTAGCTAAAGTAACTTGGTTGTCATGGATATTAGAAATGAAAAGTTTGGTCAACATAGCATGGTTTTGGACCTTCTGAATTTTCTCACAGAACTCAAAACATCCAACATGTTTGAAACATGTCACATCCATAGGTGATGCCAATAGTTCCCTAGTATTTGTTGGCTCTATTCTGAGTATTCTCCCCCCCTTGTGTGGCCTTCACCCCTATGTTTCTTCTCCCCCACTGTATGTTGTGTCTTCTTCCATGATGTCATAGTGTCAAAACTCTAGGGAGGTGTGATGATGGTGGAATGTGATTTTTTAGGAATAAGGAATGGGATAGGGTAATTGAGGGAGATGGGGGTAGGGTTTTACGAGTTAAAGTATATGACAGGGAGTAGGGATGTATAGGAGTTTGGAAAAGGGAATTTATTACAAGTGTAGGGAATTGGGAGCCTAGGTAAATAATATACCTATGGTTTAGGGTTTTAAGGAAATGAAGGCTTAGGGAAAGGGAATTTTAATGTAGGGATTTGGGAAAGGGTATACTGAAATGTGGGAAGGTTTATGAAGGTTTAGGGAGTGAAAACGAACTGTAATTAGGTTTTTTAGGAATACTAGGGTTTTGAATTTAAAGAAGACACCAAACTACTCTTAACAAACTTCACACATCCAAAATAATTTTATGAGAGGAGAAATGATGAAATTGTAACTTACTTGCTTGTTTGGAGGTGTGAAGAACCACTGTTGAGAGATTGAAGGTGAGTTTGTGAAGTTTAGAGGTCTTTTTAAAAGTTGCTGAGGAAGATTGATCGGCGCACAGTGCCACAAGAAAGCGCACAACGCCTTTGGCAGGCACGCAACGTACAATGCAGGTGTGAAGTGCCTTTGGAAGGCATGCAGTGGAACACACAGGTGTGCAGTGCCAGAAGTAAACGTGCCCTCCCTTTGGAAAACGTGCAGCGCCTCCCATGGTTTGTTGATTTCGCCTTCAAAACTTGAAAACCCATCTTTGCTTGAGGATGCTTGATGGTAGAGGACACAAATGAAGTCTCTCTTGATGTCATTAAGGCTTTATACTTGTGTGAAATATGATATTTTGATTTAAAAACCCACTTTCTAATGTTTCAATTTCACCTTTGAAAACTTTAGAAAATACCCTTTACACTTTTACTTTTCCTTTTTTAGGTTGATGATGCTGGATTTTGGCACTCTTTGATGCCTTTTTTTTGTTTCAGTTTGGAATTTAGAGTTGAATTAGCAGCTTGGGAATAGTAGTTATTACATATAGTGAACATAAAATTACATAAAAATAAAAATAAATTGCATCTATGTTTTTTGAATAAAATTACATTGCAGAATAAAAATCATAACTTGAAAGAAGAATTAAAACTTTGGAAATATTCCTTGGAGGTCATATTTCATGTTGGAAAATCCTTTTTAGATGATAAAGGAATGTTTTTCAATCACTCTCATGATTTTTCTAACCTTATGATATTAAATGGTGTATTACTAAACCTTGGAAAATTAAACCTAGTGACCTGATGGGACCTTGAATGAACAGAATCCATGGTGACTTTGACCGACATAATAACATGATGAAATGGACTTTCATGACTGAAATATGCTCAAAAAGACATGTATTTGGGCTAACAAGTATAAATTTTGAGTGATATTTTATGACTAGGGCTACCATCAGTGACTGAATGTTTTACATGACCTAATGGAATGATTAAAAATTTCTGAGTTGGACTCCTAAAATGATATGAAAAGAGTAATTTTGATCACTGATGACAATATGAAAATACTGACACTAACATTGGCCTTATTGGGGATGAGATCTCTGAAAGAGGTGTCAAGAACCATATAACTCTGTCTTTTTGTAGATCAGTGCCTCTTCCATTGGGCCAATACGGTCAAAAACTCAAACTGAAAAACTTGACTGAAAACTAACAACTCATAAAAATAGACTAACTCAATGCAAACTCAAATGACCGAAACTTGACTCAATACTGGCTTACTTGACTGAAAACTGAAATTGAAAATGGCAGAAAATCAGTGAAGCTCCATGGCCTTCACTTCAGGCTCTGAACTCCAGTGACTCTCTACTTCACACTTGTAGAAAATTTAACTGATATTTACAATGAAATGGAAAAATTATCGAGAAATTTGTTTAAGAAAAGATAGTGTTTCAGGAGCCTACCATTAACTGGTCCTCCTGAACACCCAAGTCCATTCATCTCTTCGAGAAAATAAGCATTATGTACCCGAAAATCTGAAATCTAATATGGCCCTTTCCATAAATTCTCAAATTTGTCATGCTTACCCTTCTCTTCATTTTTGGCATCCCAGCAGAGTACTGCATCTCCTATCTTGAAGTTGTCTTCCTTAGTTTTCCGATCATAAATATTCTTTATCCTATCATGAAGTTTTGAAGTATTCTAAAATACTTCATCCCTTGTCTTTTGGAGGTGTATAATTTGATTAATACAACATTGTGTGTCATTTTACTCAGTCCCTGATTCTTGCAGCAATTTCATTACCGGGACTGCTAATGATGAAGGAAACACAGTTTCGACACCATAAAAAACTTGAAAAGGAGACATACCAATAGACTTTTTATTACTCACCTGATATGCCCACAATGCATTAATCAGCTTCTTATGTCAATTATTTTTATTCGCCTCTAACATCTTCTTAATGATACTAATCAATGACTTATTATAGGACTCCACCTATTGGCCTATGACCACACACAAAGGGGAGAGGGAGAAAGGAAAGCCAGCCCTGACTATCATATAGCTTCAAGAGAAATAAATATGCATCTCAATTCAGTAGAAAGGGGGAAAAAAGTAGATGATAAGGCTTAAATAGTAAGCAAACTTCATCTCCGCCATCCCTCATCTCATCTACCCTCTTTACCTACATTTACCCTCCCTTATCCTTCACTTTCCCTTTTATAAAGCCCCTCGTCGCATTTCTTCATCGGCAACACCGCCCCCCGCAAGTTTTAATCGTTACATCTTAAAAGACTCACCGAAACCTATCTCGTTGCCGACACGACTTACTGGGACCTATCTAGAACTTGATACACTACTCGCATGAGCATGAAAACCTTCATATCCAGCATTTTTCGCACCTTTCATCTTTTCGCACTCACCAACTTTTAGCGTGTCGCATATCGCATTTCCTAGAATTCACAACTTACCTATCACAGCACTCGCAAGTTAAATATCTTATCTTGCAACATGACACGATCTCCATTACACTTCACAACAAATACCACATCAAAAATCGATGATTATAAATTTTTAAAATATCCACCAACCTCTATCTATTGCAATCGATGATGTGCGATATCGCATCGTGCACATTACAACTATATGATCCACTACACCTCGCATATCTTGAATTTAATTCATATTCCCAAAACATATCCCATCCTGATTTTGAATTTGCGATGCGCTTTGGGCCCCAATTCCTCGCCACGTCATCGAAAGCCTTCCCCACGTCCTTTGTCTCACCCTTGGAAATAGTTAAAACCGTTCCGCCGCATGTTATGTGCCGCACATCCCCTTCTAAACTCTAGTCTTCGCTTTTCACTAGTCAAAACACAGCAAGAGTTCTTAGTGGAGTAGCACGGCTATGATTTTTTAGTTCATCCATTAACCTCTGCTGAAGAGTGGAGCACACATGGTACAAATGGATTTTTCATTTCGGTTAAAACAAATCAAGAGAACATGGAGTGGAGGCCTTTTTTCAGTAGTTGAAATCAAGTAGTAAAAATCATACTGCTCACTGGTTTTTCAACCACTTCTCGCCACTCCGCCAAATATTCTGGGTTTTGGCGTCCTAGGCCAACTGTTTTTTTCCTTGTTACTATTATATAGTGATGTTTTGCTGGGCAAAATCCCGATTTTATCTATTATGTTTTGATTTCCCTGTTGCAGGAGTGATTTATTGAAGAACGCTTTGATAGTTTGTTAGGATATGTTGGTTTCACCTGTGTGGGTTGATCCTCATGGAATATTCAGTGAGAAACCCTTAGGGAGAACTCTATATTTAGGGATTTCTAATATGAAGAAATTTTTTTGGAATTTTGGAAGAATTTTTCTATAGTTTGTATGACTGTGCTCCTTGTGCTTTGAGATACATTTTTGGGAGAGCTGTTTGAACTCGATATAATAAAGAGATGATATTTGGATTCCAGATGGAGTAATGAGTAGTATGTATTTGTTTTCTTTGTTATCAGTAATATCCTCTTCATGTGTAATCATCTTTCATGCTATTATCCTTTGATGGTTCATGTAATATAGCTACCAGTGATCTGCAATTTTATTCATGAATTTGTATCAGTATAATGCTTAGGTGTTAATTCCCATGTAATTAAGCTTGTTGTATTACCTTAATTCGTGCTCCACGAACCTCTGTTGTTATCCATATTTCATTTATATACGTTTCCTCTGGGTTCATAGGGGACAGATTCTTAAATCTCTTAAGCCTGTCTCTCTTAGGTTCCTTCTCTATTCTCCCTCAATGGCTCTGCATATTTTCAAGATTTTTGCTCATTATTTTATACTTGGCCCATTTAAAATTTATTAAGCCTAGCAGCCTCTTGAGCCCTCTCACAGTATAGGGAATTCACATGAATTGACTCCAAGACCTTCCCACTCCATGAACCACCAAAACCATTATTTCCTCATTCCATATTTTGTCAAAGGAATTTTATGTTGTTGTCCACTTTTAACCTCTGATTTTAAGATGTCCTAGGCACTGGTCTTTTGCAACTCAAGGTTGTCTCTAGGAGCTACAACACCGCCAATCCATTACCTTGCAGGTCGTAAGTTGTAAAGTGTCCCAACTTAATGTTATATCTATCACAAAACTCATTTATCTTATTGGACTTGAATGCTTTCGCGTTATCTGTGATAATATTAGTAGGACAACCAAAATAGGACAGAATATTAATTTCTAAAAACTGAATGATAATAGAATTTGTTGCTTGCCTGGTCGAGATTTCTTCAATCCACTTTGTAAATTAGTCTATGGCTGTCAATATCCACTTGCACTGAGCAGATGATGTTGGGTGAATCTCGCCTATGAAATCTAGGCTCCACTACTGAAATGGTGCATGGACTGAAATAGGTTGAAGACGTAACGGGAGAATCTTTCCCTTACCCTGAAAAACTTGGCATTCATGGCATCTCATTACTACTTTGTAAACATCTGCAAAAAGTGTCGACCAATAATATCCCTCTTAATATTTTATTGGATGTGGTCTTCCAATATAGGTGGCCCCCACAATCTCCTTTTTCAAAGTCTTTCATCACTTCCCTAGATTCTTCTTCAACCAAACAGTTCAGCAACACACCTCTGGGATCCTTCCAGTAAAGTGCACTATCCAGTATGCAATACTTTGAAGCTTTGAGTTTCAAAGATCTGCCTTGACTTTTATTCATGCCTATAGTAGGGTTTAGGTGTTGCAAAACATAAAAAATATTATAAAATCGTGGAGATGACAAAAATATATCGAACACCTAAATGAGATTCACTTCTTCTTCATTTTTGGACAAATCTGAAATCAAATTGATGTCAAGGGCATGAATATTTGACTCAGCCGTGAGCTTGGCTAAGCCCTAACCTTTGATCAGCTTCATGGGATTCATCTTAAGGTCATACTCCAGTAATGCTACTATCCATCTTCCTCTCCTACCTTCTGGGTTTGTATGCATGAGAACTTCTTTCACAGCTGCATTAGGTCCATAAGCAAGAGTGTGCAAATGTAATATGTAAACTCTGGAATCTTTCAGTGCTTTAACCAAATCTAGAGCCTATTTCTCTATGATGTTGTACTGAAGGGTTACATCTCTGATATTGTGACTAAAAAATGCAATTGGTAATTATGTGTTGTCCCTTTTATGCATCAAGACTACTGCCATAGTGTGCTCAGAAACAAATGAAAATATTATGAAATCACTATGTAATCAGGACTTACCAAAACCGGGGTAGTAGTCAAGGCAACCTTAACTGAAGGGAAATATTTCTGGGCATCTTCAGACCACTTCACATCACTTTATTTCTTCAACATGTTTTTCAATTATCTAAGATACTCTGCTAAGTTAGGAATGAATCTACGTAAGAAATTCAACTTACCGTTGAATGCTTTTACTTTCTTTTTGCTGCGAGGGAAATCAATTTGTTGAATTTCTTGAACACGGGAAGGGTCAATCCGGATCCCATCCTTGGAAATGATGTGACCAAGGAGTTTACCTTCTTCCAGATAAAACAAGCTTTTCTTTGGGTTGAGATATATCCCAAAATTCCTGCATCTCTCGAAAAAAGTTCTCAAATGGTGCAAAATTTCATCATCATAATGTGAAAACACTGTCAAATCATCTAAGTAAACAATCAAAAAAACATCTTTTTCATTGGTGAATGTTATGTCCATGACCTGTTGGAATGTGCACCCTGCATTTTTCAAACCAAATGGAATTTTGGCATATTTGAAGGTGCCCCAAGGTGTATTAAAAGATGTCTTGTCCTAATCATCTTCGTGCACCAGAATTTGGTTGTAACCTGAATAACAATCCAACAATGACATCCGGGAAGAACCGACAACTCTTTTAAGTATATGGTCCATCTTCGAAAGTGGATAATTTTATTTGAGGGACACTTTGTTCAAGTTTTTGAAATCTATACAGAGCCAGATTTCTCCAGTCTTCTTTCTCACTGGGACCAAATTTGAAATCAAATTAGAGAATCTGAGCGGAACAATGATACCGGACTTGAAAATTTTGTTTACCTCTTTTTCAGTTGAAGGCAGCAATCTGGCGTTTATCCTTCTCAACTTTTTACGAAAGGGCTTTTGATTAGATTTGATCGGAATAGTGTGTTGATTGATGTTCTTATCATACACCTTTAAATATACATATTCCCATGCGAAAACATCAGAAAATTTAGAAAGTAATTTAACATATTCAACCTTTACCTCGGTAGATAAGGACTTGGATAGTTTCACCATCTTTGGTTTGTTAGTTGTCCCAATGTTTACATATTCAACACCCTTTTCTGTAAGCATCAATGTAGGCTTCATTTCTATGTCATCTTGGTCGAACAATTCTTCCAAAGGTATGAGACCTTTTGGAATGTTGTTGTCTTTTAGCTGTAGTATATCCATCTGAGTTGCTTCTATATCTTGTTCATATTTATTAGAAATACTATCTATAGAAGAATTCTCAAATTCTTCTTCACCTTAGAGAAATTTTTTTATCTGCTTATCATCCTAGAAAACTTGCCAATATCGCAATTTATCGGGAACGACGAGCTAGTGCTTCACATGAATCTCAAATTTTATTTTTGAAGAGATGGGGATTTTGAAATTGCTTGCAAATTTAGCCAATGAATCTACCATGAGATTTTGATTCCTTGGCACCACTATAGCTTTACACTCCTTAAAAATTTTCAAAATATCAAGTACATCATTCCTATATTGTCTCATTCAAGGATGTTTAGGTTGACATTCACCTTTGACTTGCTTGATTACAAGTTCTGAATCACCGTACACCACAATCCTTCTTGCACCCAGTTTCTTCAAGATCTTTAAGCCAGTAATTAGTGTTTCATACTCAACTTCATTGTTAGTGCAATCAAAAGCTAATTTGTAAGAGAACAACCTTACATTTGTAGGGACCTTATTCTGCTGATGAAAAGGGCTATGGACCCAAATTCCAATGCTTGCCCCATATTTTCCCAGGACACCATCAAATTCCATGGACCATAGAACATTCTCATCCTTCTCATCCTCTAAATTTTGAAACTATGATTTATACTTTGGCTCAATTTTCTGAACTGACTCTTGATGCTTTTCCAAACTTTCTTCCACTTTATCCAATGGTTGTTCTGAATCTTTCACTACCTCTTCTTATTATTGTTCTGATTTTTTCAATGCTTCATTTTATGGTTGTTCTATTAAGCTCGACAGATTCATATTTTCTTTAGATATCACTTCTATATTACAATTATGGATCTCTGGAACATCTTCTACATCTACTAACTAGCTATCTACATCATTTAAGCCACTATCATTAAACAAAATAAATGACTCTAAATATGTATGTACAACATTTATCAAATTATTATTGAGATTTTCTTTTCTTGTGATCATATAATTCATCTTGGTTTCACGGTACAATTTTCTCAATTGCCTGAAAACAAGGATAGTTGCATAAGAAAATTCTAATTGCAATGTACCTTGTAATCCCCCCCCCCCCCCGGGGATCTTGACAACAGCATTCCAAAGCATGGCAGTATGTCAGCTACCACCACATCCATCAGAACATTCTTTGTCGAAATCTGCTCTAGGGAGACTACCAAATATTTAATTAGACCAATACAGCAGACTCTACCTGAATTGAAGGAGAATAAATCATGATAGGGATGGGTAATGTCAAGGCCCAACTTCTCCATTATGGCTTTTGGAATCAGATTGTGGGAGGCTCCAAAGTCTAACATGGAATTATTTAAAATGCAATGGTGGATTCTTAGACTCAAGAAAAAAGGAGGAACCTCACTATCTTCTAATTGACTGTCAATAGCAGGACAAAAAATGATTTCGGCTTGATCATCTTCAACATTTACCATGTTGGATAAAGGATCTACTTTAAGCATCTTGGCAACATGGGACTTGTATTGGTTGTTATTGACAAGCTCGGTTAAGGGGATAAACACTTTTAACTTTGAAATTTATGTATCTAAACTGAAGGGAATAGTTTTGTCTACCTCTTTACTGACGATGTCTCGCTGTCCAGCATGGTCCTTTAATGGAACTTCTTTCTTTTGATTTTCCTTTTCCTTGTTGGCTGAACTTGTGGACAGCTGATTTACTTTATTCTGATTTTTTATCACGGGATCTTTTCCCTTACTCTGATTGCTTGGAGGATTTTTCCTTGTTTGAGTGTCTTTCTGCTGAGATGCTCTCTTCTGAATTGGATTGACCGGTACATCTCTGCTCCTCAATGACATCTGCCTATTTTTTGAACTAAGTGAATTCAAGTACCCCCACTGGTAATCATTTGATTTAGTCTATAATTCATGATCATTAGCAAGGATAAAATTGACATCTTTAGGCTAATCTTTCTTTTCAAAATACTCCTCATCTTCAGTCAAAAACATAGGCAAATCATCAACTTTGAAAAGGAAGTTTTCCTCAAAACTTTTATCTTCATCTTCTTCTTCTCCTTGAGAATAGTTCTATTTCCAAGGTGTTCTGATTTGCTATTGTTGCTATGGTGGTTTTTCAAGAGCCCGCTTTTCTCTCTACTTAATCCTTAACTAAGGTTGTTGTTGACCTCTATAGTTAGCATTTCTGACCTCAGGTTGTCTCTCTGTGATGGACATCCCGTCAACCATACATTCAATAGTTATTATCAAATTATCCATCTTAGAATTGGAAGATGAAGTGGATGGCTCATCTTTAATAGTAACTCTCCTCTCATCCCTATCTCTAGCTCTCTTCATCAGCATATTTAATTCAACGCTGATCACATTCTTTTGCATATCTTCAAGGGTAGCTTGATTTCTTTCTCTCAATTGGTAAACCATGTCAGCATGAAATGCATATGGATAACATATGAGGGCTAAGCCTGGAGGAGGCTTGATCTCAACGGGAATTTCATTGTAAACCCTATTAAAGCGAGTATTGAAATCTTGAACTAACTCACTGAATTTTTTCTTAATTTTCTCATACTCAGCAAGTAACTGTAAGTGATTTTTCTTTACCTCCCAATGGGCTATAAAAAAATTAGTGAGTTGGTTTGGAGTCAAAATGGAATTAGAATTCAAATACCTAAACCAAACTTTTACATCTCCAGAGAAAATATGGGCTATAATCCTCATTTTTTCATTCTCAACACCGACTTCCTCCAAATCCTTTAATTCATTGACCTTAACAATATGTTGTCTTGTAGATATGGTGGAGTTTTCATCAAACAAGGGGAGTCTTTGGCCATAACCCTAAGGGAAATCAGTTAATTAGGTTGGTAAGATAGGTGGGGAAAATCTTTCCATGATTCCTACTGGATGGAGTACTGGATTGACAATAGGAGGGATTGGCTAAATAGGTAAAGGAACATAAGTTGTGGGTACTGAAGTAGTAGGTATGTATGATGAGGTCGAAGGTGCAGATGAATAAACTACAATTGACTAAGTTTGAGGTTGAGTTGAGGCAGAAACTTCCTCTGGATGGTAGAATTGGATCCAATCTTTGATGTCAAGGTCAGATTCAGGCTTAATCTCTTTGAAAAACCAATCTTTCAGAGGACTAAGGTCTAATTCAGACAAATACTTGACCTCAAATAATCTTAAAGGATCGAACACTATGTCAGATAAAGAGGTTTCGGATTTGGATTTAAACAATGACAATTCAAACTTCACATCATACGATATATCTTCAAGAGAAAGTAACTTAGCAGGTATAGAAACCAATCTTACCAATGGAACTGATCTTGATTGAATGTCTGTAGTTTGATATCAATGCTTTCAAAATATCTTCTCTGGATCACCAACCAGATCAACTGGATCAAGGTCGGGATTTTCTTTGGTATATCTTCTAGAAGACAGCTCTACAATATTAGCACTACAATTATTGAATCAGCCTTTCTGAAACTTAACCCTATCATCCAAAGGATTAAATTTCAAAATTTCTTGTCGTACACCCAGGGAGAATAAATCTTTTGTTCCCCAGTAGCGGCGCCAGTATTTTATCACTCTGCCAGATCTCCAAGGCTGAAAAAGATATCCCAACTAAGGTAACCATAAACCAATATTTTAACTTGGTATCTAGCCCTACCAAGTCGGATAGGGCTCTCTCCACAAAAATCACAGCCAAGAGGGCTGGATGAAAAGGTTTTAGGCTAAGTATAGAATGCAGAAGGCTTTGTTTTGTTTTGATTTGGGTTGGGTTGTTGGATGAGGATTAGGTCAAGGGGACTAGGTCATGGAAAATGAGATGGAATTGCAGTCCATTCGATGGGGAAAAGTAGGTAGAAGGCTTAACACTTAAAGGTGATTTGGTGAGATGGTTTAAGAATGATGAGGATCTAGGAATATCGTAGGAGATGTATTCTTCCTAAACTGAATAAAATGGACAAATTGTGACAAATTTCCCAAAACAGAGCATGAAAACATGCATTCTACCTATCAACTTGAAATTTATCATATAATAGAAATGAAATGTTTATGAGCTTACAAAACATTCATACAAATGATCACAAAGAAAAAACAATGTGAAACATTCATACCACATGAATCCCAAGGAAATAATTGCAATTCTTCATTAGTTTCAGGCCAAACTGATTATTTGATCAATACAATAGCATCCAAATTGATTCCAACCCTTGCTAAGAGTGAAGAAAGGGAAGATATAGACATCAAAACTACATTATCTGATCCATAGGGGTCAAATTCATGAGTTAAGGATGAGATCCACTAAATTCTGAACTGAAAGCTGGAGTGTAGGGAGATCTAAGTAACTCCTCCCTAATTACATTGAAACTGATTCATTTTAATTTGATGATTACATTTACATCATGAATCTACCCTTGGGTAACTTATCCATATCATATTTACATTTACCGTGCTCAATTACATAAGTGAAATCATGATTTTCAAGACAAAAGTCAAATTTGCAGTGAAATTTGAAAAATATCAGCAAATTGTCAAACACACCCTCTTTGGTAAATGCGTCCTCCCTTTGGTACATGTGCCCTCCATCTTGAAGGTTCTTTTTGATTAGGTTGCAGGCGTCCAAATTGGCTCCAAGATAGCTTGTTGGAAAGCCCTTCAAGTCCAGTTTCTGAATATGCCTTTAGTTTTGAAAATGAAGCTCATTTGCCTTGTCAAAACTCAATCCTCCCAAGCCTACTCAACACGCAGCACCAGGGCCAAAAATGAGGCAGAAACATGATTTTTTGGTCCTTTTTTGACATTTTTACGTGCTTTTTTTACAAGCCAAGGCCTGTAAAGTGGTTTTATGAGATGTATTGACCATTGTTCATCCAATTGTGATGCCTTTTTGGTCAAAATATGGCTCAAAAAATAGCGCAGCGCCAAGGGCGCTGCGTGTTTGACACTTTCTCTATGATCTGATTGTCCCAAAAATTTAATAAAAACACAGAATTTTCAAAAATGATCCAAAAATCTTCAAAATTGATGAAATGATGACTAATGATGTGGCTAGGCTTGGAGTGAAGCCTCTACAAGTATATCTAGCTTCCTTTTCTCCTCTTTCATGGTCAAATCCTCAATCTTTGCATTGGCTCTTTTGAGCTTCGCCTTTGCAATTTTTTCTTTTTGGGCATAATGTTTGACCTTCCTGCTCAGTAGGTCCTTATCTTTTTTTTCTTTCTCCAAAAGCTTCTCTAGGTGCTGATTTTTTCTATCAAGCCATGGCTCCCGGTTTTCATTGATTACTATTGCAAGTTTTTCATTCAAGGTTAGTGGATTAGCAAGCTCAACCTCTTTTTTCCTTTCTAGAGATAGAGCTCTTTTAATCCCTCTAGTTCTAGTTCTGCCTCTTTTTTCTTGTTCTTCTTGTTCTTCAAGAAAAACATGATTTTCAAGAGTCTCTTCTAACATAAAATTGGATTTTTCTTCCTCCCTTTGAGCTATGATGAATTTCACCTCATCAACGACATGCTTTGTCTTCAACTGTTGGTTTTCTTGCTCTAGGAAGTTTATGAAAAATTTGGACCTGTCAAGATTAGTTTGGAGCTATCTAATCTTGGCATCCTTTCCCTTTATGACTATACTAGTGATCTCGTCATCATCCTCTTTTTATAGGTCAACAAGGTCAAAATCCTGCTTTGTTTCATGGAGGTCATCCTCATCATGAATGGTTGCCTCATGTACATCCTCTAACATATTTTATTTCCCCTTATGTGCATGCTTTATTGGTGAATAAGGTAGGGCCCCTTCCACAATCTCTGGAGAAAATACCTACCTATGAACCCTCTGGTATTTTTTTTCTAATGGCTCTATCTCAGCCACATTAGCCTGCTTAAGGCTCATTGATCGCAGCTCTGCTAGCTGACCCAGTCTCAATGTGGGATGGAGATGATGGTGATGAAGTAGATGATGGAGGCTGCTCTGAAGAAGATGAATTTACTGTGGGATGAGATGGAGGAATGGAAGTGGAATGATGTGATGATGAAGGCATATTTTGGGCATGTTTAATAGGTGGAGCATTTAATATTTCACTAGCTATGAATAAACTCCACGGGATGTTCAATTACTTGAGGTGATGGAGGAATATGATTTTGATGAGGGAGAGGTGAAAAAGACTATTAATTTGGTGTTCATACTCTCTCTTCTGGACAATAAATGTCATCTTGTCAATTCTCTGGAAGAGGTAGTAAGGTATATTTAGCATCTTTACCCTAGTGAAGTGCATAAGTAGTCGGATGTGATAGGCATACAATCTAGAGAATCTACCTTCACATGAAAAGTATTTCATGATGATATTCATCATGGGATCATATCTCTCCATGAGTTAAGAGAAAGGAAAAATTCTCTTTCTCTCATTCTTGTACCTAGGTTTTATGAAAGGCTCATAGTTATGCTCCTCCAATTATTTCTTTTTGAACCATTTATCCCCAACATTTTGGATCCTGGTGGCAGCTAAGATGATGGAAGTTGACACAGTGAAAGTAACACTAACTAAAGTAACTTGGTTTTCATGGAGATTAGAAATGAAAAGTTTGGTCAAAATAGCATGGTTTTGGACCTTCTGAATTTTCTCATAGAACTCAAAACATCCAACATGTTTGAAACATGTCATAGCGATAGGTGATGCCAATAATTCCCTAGTATTTGTTGGCTCTATTCTGAGTATTCTCCCCCCTTTGTGTGGCCTTTGCCCCTCTGTTTCTTCTACCTCACTATATGGTGTGTCTTCTGCCATGATGTCATAATGTCAAAACTCTTGGGAGGTGTGATGATGGTGGAATGTGATTTACAATTGAGTTTTTTGTTCTCTGTTGCACCCAATGCACTGTTGAACAGGACATAGTGCTTTGAATAGCACTGTCTCCTACTTAGGGGTGTGATGCAACGCACTCTCTCCCCTTAAAGACTGTGTTTCCCCCTAAAATCAACCAAATTCCATTGATTTTGTCATTTCATTTGCTTTCAGTTTGTTTTTTGCTGTGTTTTAAAGAGCCTGATACCTCATATTGACCAATAACTCTATCCACCTCTTCCTCTAAAAGAAAATCTTGTTCAATGTTTATTTAAATTGTTTTTCTTTATCATTGACGAATTAATTTCAAAGTATTTTCATTGCTGCATTAGATCCATTTTATTTTGAAAAGGAAATTTTCATTAAATTCTTCATTTCCTATAGGAGAAATTGTAGTTCTATTCTTCATTTTTCCTATTAAAGAGAAATTGTTGTTCTATTAGTCATCTCTCAAAGTAAAAGGCATTTGTTTTTATTGATTTGATGCACTTATTTTCCTTTTCTACATTCACATTAAAGGGACGGAAAAGAAAAACCTACATTTGCATGTAGTGGATTGTGTGTTTTGCATAGGAACAATTAGGAAATTTTCACTTTAGTTTGTTCTCTTTGATTGTTTGCTCTCAAATTGATTGCTCTTTCTCTCTAGTAGCTAGGATTTTCATTGAAAAACTAAAAGTGAAAGATTGTTTATCATTTTAGTTTGCATATTAGGAATTTCCAATACATCATCACGGTGAACCTTGAAAGGCAAATTGATAAACAAGATAAACTTAAAATTTATCTCAATTTACCTAACAAAGCATTGGAACCATAATGATAACATTTAGAAGTTCTAGGCTAGAGACGTGTTCCGACGTCGTAAAACATATCAGCTATCATTAATTGTATGTGATACATTCCGAGTGTGATACCCCACTCCACGTACGTAAGTATATGGTAGCTCGTCCACATACTTTCAAGTATATCAGGCAGTGTTACAGTACGAAAAGTATAAAGGGATGCTCTCATTGTGTGGTTTCACATTAGATAGTGCTAATACGGACTTGGCCCTCCATGTACCTTCGGGTATATTTGGGAGGATAACTTTAGGTTGCTATCCATCCATAGTGAACCGAGTTGTAGGAATTTACAGGGTAAGTTTCGTAGATCAAGAACCAAAGGTCACTGCTCACAAACAGATCACAAATCAGTACACCAATATAATCACATGGCTAAAACCCTCAAAGAGGGAAATAGTCCATAGCCTGAGCCAACGCGGCCACTTCAGGAAATTTATTAATATAAAAAGAAAAGTTACATATTTTTCTCTCATAAACGGTTACCGGAAAAATGACCCTCCATGCTCTTTAAATAGAGATCATGGACCAATCGGGTGTTAAGCCACAGATCAAGTGTCGTTAATACCAAGGTGAGAGATAAATGTTAGATCACTACAAATCGTGACCATCAGATTATAAGTTACAAATGTACATGGTAAAGAAACACACTTTACCTAACTCTACACTAGACTAAGTTATTCTTAACTATTTCCTATGTGTCAGAATATCCCCCCCTTAAGAACAACTTGGGATAGGATTGAAGGATTTACAAAGGTGACACAAAAGGAGCCTATTTCCTATGTGTCGAAATATCCTAACATCCCCCCTTAAGAACAAATTGGGATAGGATTGAAGGATTTACAAAAGTGACACAATAGGAGAAGGAAGGAGGCATTAGAGCCTATCCCCCCTTAATGAAAAATTTCGTGTACTCTAAGCATGGATCAAAGTTCGGTAAACTTCGCTTCTGTGAGAGCCTTTGTAAAGATATTGGCTACTTGATCATTGGTTGGATATTACTGCACTTCAAGAATATGATCATGAATGAGCTTTCTGATGAATTGTATGTGGATTTCAATGTCTTTCAAATGTTGATGCTGAACTGGATCTTTACATAGCTGAATGGCACTCTGATTATCACACCAAAGTGTAGTTGGATGCTGTTGATGAAGACCAAATTCAGACAGGATCTGAAGAAGCCACATGGATTCCTTGCTAGCTTCAATTGCACCACGATAATATGCTTCTACTGAAGAAAGAGAGATGGCACTTTGTTTCTTACAAGACCAAGTAATAGGTCCTGAACCAAGAGTGAATACATAGCCTACAATAGAATTTTGATCATCAGAGTCACCAGCCCAGTCAGAATCAGTGAAACCAATCAAAAATGGAGATGCTCTAGCACTGTAATGAATCTTGAACTGAACTATACCTCGAATATATTGAAGTATTCTTTTAGCTGATTTCTAGTAGCTGTCATGAGGTTGGTGCATAAACCGAGCAACAAGACCAACGACAAAGGAAAGGTTAGGACTGGTATGGGTTAGATACAGAGTTTTACCAACAAGTTGATGATATAAGGTACCATCAACTTCAGGGGTAATATATTTAACTGAAAGCTTGACTCTAGACTGAAAGGGAGAAGGGGATGGCTTACAGTCTTCCATGTGAAAGTGGTGCAGAAGATCACAGGCATACTTGGACTGATAGAGGGTAATGCCTTCCTTGGATTGCAAGACTTGAAGACTAAGGAAATAATGCAAGTGTCCTAAGTCTGTCATTTCAAACTTCTTTTTTAGGCTAGACTTCACATGGTTTATATGGTTTGGATCACTACCAATAAGGATAAGATCATCAACATAAAAAACAAGGATGGTGAATGACTTACCCACTTTCTTGGGGTAGACAGTGTTGTCAGAATGACACCTAGAAAATCCATTATCTAAGAGAAATCTATCGATTTTGGCATACCAAGCCCGAGGAGCTTGTTTGAGACCATAGAGAGACTTCCTAAGGCAACAAACAAGGATGGAGTATTTTTGGATAAAGCCAGGGGGTTGTTCCATGTATATTTCTTCATGCAAATCTCCATGTAAGAAGGCAAATTTAACATCCATCTGATGGAATTCCATTTAAAGGAGGCAACAAGGGAAAGAACAGGGAGGATAGAATTCATTTTGGCAATAGGAGAGAAGGTTTCAGTATATTCAATGCCTTCAACTTGTGAAAATCCTTTAGTGACAAGACGAGCTTTATGTCTATCCACTTTTCCATCTGGTCCAAATTTTTTTTTAAACCCATCTGCATCTGACAAGTTTTCCTCCTTTTGTAAGAGTAACAAGATCCCAAGTATCATTCGCCAACAAGAAGCGATATTCTTCATTCATATCTTCATCCAAATATGGATGACTGGAGGCTTCTTCAAAGGTTTTTGGATCAATATTTTTTGGAACTTGAGCCAATAAGGAAGAGGCTCTTTTAAACCGAGAACATCTATGTCGTTGATTGGCAGGGTCACCTGCAAGAGAACTCATTGCATCCCGAGTAGAGCGGACCCATCTTGGAAGTGGTGGAGTATAAGGAACAACTTCAAGAGGTGTAGGAGGATTTTCATCCTCATTGTCATCATATGAACTAGAAGGAATGCTATTAAAAATAGAAGAGAGAGAGAGAGAGAGAGGCAACACATATGCCGAATCAGGCTTGTAGGCCAAAGGTGGCACACCCGCCGAACTAGGCTCGCAGGCCAATATATTTTCATCAAATTTTACATCTCTTCTAATGATTATATTTTTGGATTTTGGTGGAAGAATTCTATATCCTTTGACATCTTCAGAATATCCAACAAAAATGCATTTTTCACTCTTAGGTTCTAAGCCTTTATGTTTCGCATCTGGAATATGGGCCCAAGCATCACTTCCAAAAACACGAAAGTGACTTACATCTAGTTTGATTGAGCTCCAAGCTTCTTCTAGAGTTATATTTTTTAAAACCTTAGTAGGAGTGCGATTTACTATGTAATTTGCACAGTTAATGGCTTCTGCCCAAAAATTGAGACCAAGTCCTTTAGATTGAAGCATATAATTAGCCGTTTCTTTTAAGGTGTGATTCTTCCTTTCAGCTACACCATTTTGTTGTGAAGTATATTCTACAGTATGTTGCAATTGAATGCCATGCTCAGTGCAGAAGTTGAAAATTTTGTTGTTAACATATTCTCCCCCATTATCTGATCTTAACTTAAGAATTTGATGTCCAGATTGTTTCTCAACAAAGGCCTTAAAGGCCAAGAACATGTTAAAAACTTCACTCTTGATTTTTAAGAATTATACCCAAGTGCGTCTGGAAAAATCATCAATGAAAGTTAAGAAGTATTTGCAACCAGAGAAAGAAACAACGGGAAGTGGACCACATAAATAACTGTGCACAAGCTGTAAAGGGGCTGAAGCGTGCCAAGAGGCACGTTTTTCAAAACTATCTCGATGATGTTTTCTGAATACACATCCAGAGCAAACACCATCTCGGCAAGATACCATAGGAAGACCCGTCACCATATTTTCCTTACATAGAGTTTGAAGACAACGATAGTTTAAGTGACCAAATTGCGCATGCCAAAGTTTTCTCACTTCATCATTATGAGCAACAAAAATGGATGGAAGACATGATGATCCAAAGTTGTCAAAATTATACAACCTTGTGGAATCATCAACAATGTCAGTAGCTAAAATATGTTTAGGATCTTTGAGGTCTTTGATTACAACATCATGAGGTGAGAATTCTACTATTTTCCCTTCACCTGAATGAGCTATCTGATAAACAGAGAGAAGGTTGCATGACAAGGTAGGAACACATAGTACATCATTAAACTGACCATTATCGAGGTGAATGGTTCCATATCCTACAACACTAAGAGATCTATCATCACCAACATAAATATGTTTGGTGTTACAATCATTTAAAGAAGAAAACATGGCTTTATTTTTGGCCAAGTGATAAGAAGCTCTAGAATCAATGAGCCACTCATGAGAATGAGAAGAGGAAGATACATTTAATGCATAACCAGATCTTGATGCTTGACAATCACAAGCTGAAAGTGCCATTCCTGAAGATGAAGGTGAAGAGTGCTCCAAATTGATGTTGTGCTTTTTCATTGTTGCTTCTAAGGCTTCCATCTTCTTAAAACATTTGGACTCTATATGGCCATCACGATTGCAAAAGTTGAAATTTCTATCTGTCTTCTTTCCTTTGTTTTTATATGCTTTATCATTTTGGTGAGTTGCTTTTTCAGTTTGTGGCTGAAATTTCTTTGGACCCTTGTTTGGTTTTAGACCATACTTTTTAGGATACTGCTTCTTGGGATTCTTTTGATATGATTATTGTTGGGCTGCTAAGGCTTTCTTAGAAGCATTTCCAGAAGTGATAAGACCAAGGTGTAAGAGTTTTTATTGTTCTCTTATCAAAGAATCACAAAAGGAATCAAAAGAGGGATTCTTGTAGGTGGTTCTTGAAGAAATGATGGCTTCTCTAGTGGAATGAAAGGAAGAAATAAATACAGACTAAGCAGGGCCAAGCTTAGCAAGAATGCAATAGATGAGGCTACTATCTTCCTTTTTGACCTTACAACCTTCTAAAAGAAGTCTAAGGGTCTTGAATTTGGACAAAAAGTCTTCAATAGAGGAGAAATTATTAGGGTCCAAAGTAAGCAACTCATTTTCAATTTGGTGAGCCCTGATTAGATTTTGAATGCCAAAGACAGTATTTGGCTTATCCATGGCTTCATGAGGGGTGTCAATGTCAAGGATATGAAATCAAAGATCTTGAGCAATGGACATTCCTATCAACCCTCGTGCTTGATCTTTTTTATTTTCCCATTTAGCGACTTTATCATCATCAGAAGGTTTATTTTCCACCCCTGTGGCTATTCTATAAAGCCCTTTACTTCTAATTATATCTACCATGTGAGGTATCCATTGGAAATAGTTGGTGTTGTTAAGAATAATCGGGCATGTACTTTCCATTTTTAAAAACACCTAAAGCTATGAAAAGCTGCAAATAACTACTCCAATGGAAAGATCTCGAAAAATTAGGCCGTTTCAAAAAAACGGCTCGAAAAACGGCTTCCGGATGAATAAGTTATGCCTTTCTGAAAAAAAACGACTTGAAGATGCCGAATAGTTACGAGAACGGAATGAAGTGCGACTTTAAAAAAAAAAAATCCGCCCCTTTTAAGATTTTTTTTAACAAAAGAAGCTTGAGAAAGAGATTTTCACCCAAGACCTCTATTCTCATAAACTAACCCCTCACCAAGTGAGATAGTAAAAGAATTATGTTATTGTTTGAAAGGAGGAAGGGGGGGTTCAAAAAAACTGAGCAAAAAAAAAAAATGCAAGCCTTACGGCAAAATGTTAGAATTTTGGTTAGCCTTACTAGCCACTATCAAAATTTTCACTATTTCTGATTTCTCGAGATCGCACAAAGATGCAGGGAAAGAGAGTACGTAGCAAAAAAAATTCCCTTTTCTGTTTCTGATTTGCCGAGATCACACGCAGCGCATAGAAAAGAGCATACACAGAGAAGAGGGTATAGATCCAGAAAATAAATAAAACCTAAAAACTGAAAATAAACAGAGGAAACCAAAATAAGCAGAACTATTACCAAATATAACTGCAAAACAGATGCTTTATACCTCCACATCTAAACTGTCATAACTTGGGCAGCCGGAAAAATTTTCGCATGAAACGAAAGGTGTTCCTCACTATAAAATATGCTCCAGACACAACAGAGAAATTCTCCAAGCCCAAAAATGTTCAGAAATAGTATATCTACAAAACGGAATTTGCATGCAGTCAAACCGGCTTCCGATTTTGATCAACAACAGACGCAGCCCTCAAAATAGCTCTGATACCATGTAGGAATTTACAGGGTAAGTTTCGTAGATCAAGAAACAAAGGTCACTGCTCACAAATAGATCAAAAATGAGTCCTCCAGTATAATCATGTGGTTAAAACCCTCAAAGAGGGAAATAGTCCATAGCCTGAGCCAATGCGGCCACTTTAGGCAATTTACGAATATAAAAAGAAAAGTTACATATGTTTTTCTCATAAATGGTTACCAGAAAAATGACCCTCCATGCTATTTAAATAGAGATCATGGACCAATCAGGTGTTCAGCCATGGATCAAGTGTCATTAATACTGAGGTGAGAGATAACCATCAGATCACTACAAATCGTGACCGTCGGATTATAAGTTACAAATGTACATGGTAAAGAAACACACTTTACCTAACTCTACACTAGACTAAGTTATTCTTAACTATTTCCTATGTGTCAGAATATCATAACACAAGTCATCCACCTTGTAAATTGCGATACACCAAACATAGCATTCGGGGAGATTTCTTGCCTGTACTTCTTGGTTCACCAGGAGGTATTCTGTAGTTCACAGTTTCTTGGTAAACCTTTTGCGTAGCAATACCCTTTTATTTTGTTTATTTGTTTTTGGTTAAAATAAATTAGTCATCATGGAAAAAAAAAAAAAATCCATGTCGTTCTCGTAGACTAGCATTGAAACCACCTTTACCACCATAAGTTACTTCTGGACGGCAAAGGCGACATCATTCTACCAAAACTAGTACAATCAATACCTCTGGTGAAGCATCATCTTCCTATATACCAGAGTTGGCACAAATTGTTTCTACACATCCTAGTTCATTTACTGTTGTCGAGATAGAGTCCTCACAGTTACCCATGGTCACGATCCATCCAATCAGTGAGACCATACCTCCTAAACCCGATGTTTTTCAACCAGAAGTTGATCCAGATCATGTCTCTTCTTTGCCAGAAAATATGAATCCTGAAGTCAAACAACTGGAAGTTGTTCATCCATTGGTCATCCCACAATTTTATGTAGCCATTGAGTCTCCCACATCACACAATCAACCTCCTGAAATATACTTTGGTCCTGATGGCAAAATACTTCCCCCTGGTTTGATTTCGATTGAATAAATCCCACAAGATGAGACACCTTTAACTCCAACCCATTTTGGGGAGGATATTTACCTGTACGAGTCTTTTCCTCAATCAGCACCCTCTGCTTTTGTTGATCCTGTTCCTATTCATAATCATGTCAATTCAAAAGGGTATATATTTGGTCAAGTAACCATGCCTGAACCAACATCTTCGGTTGGGCCATCTATTCCAATTACGTCAGTACCTGCCCTCGCTACCCCGTCAATGTTTAAAACTTCACCATAATCGTATTTTCATGGTGGCCCTATGGTCCCATCATGTTATAAATCTTTATCTCGATTTTTTTCTGGTGCATCTTCAAACCCATGGACTTCACCAATGTCATCGTCTAGTATTTTAACTGATAAACCTATAGTGAGTACTGAACGGCTTGATTCTTTATACACATCATTAGGGCAATATCAAGCTGGTTCTTCTGGGTCTATTCCATCTACTACCATATCAACTAGACTCCCTACATTTGGAGAGAAATATTTTTCGTCTTATTATCCTCCTCATGCAAGGGGGAAACCTTTAGTCACCCACTATGATAGTACTCCGTCACTTTTTGGTCAACCTAATGTCAAAATGAATGTTTGTCAATGGCAGCCCACTCTGCCTATCCAACCACAAATGGTTGTACACTCATATCAACTAGGTCAACCTGTTACACCCACATCATTTCCACTTGTTAATACATTTTTACCCTTGTTACAGAATCATACAACAACCTTTTTAGGCGGGTCCTTCAACTCAAAACCCTCAAGTATTGGGCCCACAGACTCCAAATCCTCTAGTTAATTTACAACAACAACCTGTACCTGGAATCATTTATTCACAAGTTGGTTTACCATTTTATGGGATGTCACAGCCACAACTTGGTTATAAATATTCTCAACTGAATCCAAACTATTCTAATTTTGGTTATAACATTGGTGGACAGACCCCTTGGCAGCCTCAGGTGAAAATTCCTCAACCTTCATTTCAACAAGTATCATATCCAGGTTTTGGACAACAAAATCCTCAAGCGTTTGCTTATCAAAACAACCCCTTTCTGGGTTACCAGCAGCATATTCCTTATGCTAGTGCTCAAAGGCCTGTTGCTCAAGCAATTCCATCATACCCTAGCTATGTTTAACCTGACCTTAATATATAATTTCCCTTTGTTGCAACTTTAGAATTACCAGATTTAAATCAGCTAACCAATGATCCAATCAACTATGCTCCTTGGTGGCCAGTGATACCTCAAAAATTACCCTCGGATATTCCAAAGTTCAATGGAAACCCTGGAGAATACCCGTCGACTCATGTTATGACTTATCATTTATGGTGTTCATCAAACTCCCTGAATGATGATTCTGTTCGACTCTGTATTTTCCAGTGTACGCTTACTGGTCCGGCTGCAAAATGGTACATTGAATTACTTAGAGCTTATTTTGATAATTTCACTTCCCTAGCTACTATCGTTTTGAATCACTTCCAGTTACCCATATGATATGAAATTGGAACGAAAATCTTGACCAATTTCAAACAGACTAATGCTACTCACATTTCTAATGATATTCATGAGTGGCGTCGTCGTCGTAGAATGGTTAAGACATTTGTTCCTAATAAGCTCCTTGCTGAGTGGTTCATTAAGTCCCTGTTACCATCTATAACTGAGGATGTGGCTAAGGGTGGCGTCATCATTGAAGAGCAGGTTATTGCTCGTTCCCAATATTTAGACTTGATCTATACCCAATCTCGCATGCTCTATGAAAAAATTACTAATGCACCGCGATCTAGTTTTACTGCTCCTCCTCAATTAAAGGACTCTCATGCCAAAGATGGCTTGATTGGTACTAAAAGCATACATCATACTACTGCATCTGATCCTACACCTTCTTCCGAAATCAATGTCGTAACATTTGACAAGGGAAAAAGTGACAAGCAACTCGGAAGTAAGAAGAAAAGGAAATCTAAGAAAAAGAAAACTTTTGACCCGCACGAAAGATCATCTGATCAATCATTTGGACCTAGGAAACCTCATTATCCATGCATAATCTGTAATGATGAACATTTTTTTCGGGATTTTCCTCACCGCATTGAAGTCTCAAAAATCATTAAGACTTCCCATGCGTCAGCTGTGTTGACAGATCCGTTTCCGAATTCGAACACAAATTTGGTTGCTATGGATCTAGTTTTTAGTTTCCAAGTACTTATGTTATCTGTCACAAAACCTTCAATAGATATTTTGGTGTCAACGCGTAATAAATATTATGGTAGTCAGGAAACTGATCAACCTACTACCTCGACTACGAATCCATCTACAGAATCGGTACCGCCTATTGCAATTCCTGAATTGACAATTAAGCCACCAAAGGGAGTAATTTATCAATCAACATATAATCCTCGAGCAAGAGCTGCTCAAAATTATAATATAGTTGAATATTTGGCTCAATCCCCTTCGGCTATGTCTGCTCTTGAGGTATTACAAAATTTTCCCTCCAAAAAATAGGCTTTATTGTTGGCTATTGGTGGAATTGATCCAACTGATTCTAATCTTGTCGTCTTTAATCATATAGGCTATGTGCCGCAACTACCAGCTGTTGGAAATATTGTCATTGATGGCAAAGGAATTGGCAAAGGAATTATGGGTTTAATATAGTTTGCAAAGGAGATGTTGCTAGGAAGAGTCAAGGCAATAGATTGAAGGAAAAATTGAATATCTAGCCGAGATTTGTGTATATGGATGAAGAACCGTGGAATTATGTTCGAGTAAATCTGGAATTTACATGACCTGTGTAATTAATTTCATAATGAGCAGAGGATACCTATGGTGCACAGAGAAGAATGAATTCATTAGGATATGTGTATTATGGAATCCTTGTAATGAAGTCAAATGATGTCCTGTGTAATTGGAAGGGTTGAATAATACTCTGTATCTAATGAGGGAGTTGATAGGAGATGGCACAGATTAATGGAGTAGTGGAACACTTGGTGACAAAAGAACGCAAATCATTAAAGAGAAATTTAATTATAATAATACTATTAAAAGGCGTCAGAACCTTGCATGGATGAGCGGAACCATGACCATATGAACAGTAAAGGTGGTTTACGGTTTTCATCGCACCACCTATGCAGAGTAAACGGTATTTACGGATGAGGAGCGATTCCATAGAATACTCGACACACGTCCCTATACATTTTTATAAAAATGCTTTTTACTGTGCGCCATCGCACGTTATAGTTCGACCCAGGATGCCCAGCGATATCGTTGAGCACCGTTGATCTGGGAAGAGGTCATCGGACGGTCATTATTTGTTGAAGATGCGCGAAGATTAACATAGGTACGGCGGGCCATCACCCGTTAACGTTCGGCATCGGAGGTCAAGCGATATGCATATACACCGTTGATCTAGATGCCTGCTAATCTAATGGTGATCGGACGCTGGATTTGCACAAGGTTTACTATGGTATGATGGGCGTGGACCCGGGGTCAAAGGTTTATCGCAAGTGTGATTTATTTAGAAGCGTTGGATGTCTCTAATAAATTCCGAAGGGTTAAACTTTAGATATAAGGCTTGGGAATTCAAAAGATGTAAATATAATTATTTATCAATTTCTTTAAAATTGATAAATAAATTAAAAAGAGATCAAAATCCCTGTAGGACAAACTAAAAGGATTACCACTAGCGGTTCGTGGTTTTTGACTCATGGTTTTAATAAAGGGAAAACTATATAAGGAGAAGAAAAATAAAGAACGGTGTGTGCATTGTAAGGGTTGTGAACAAATTTTCTAAAAATTAATATATGTATGGGCAAGCTCTGTTCTTAAATAATAAATCTGAGACCACGATGCACCCATGAATATAATCTGACAACGATAAATCTCTGGTTTGAATGACGGACGATATCATGAAGAACTGGTGAGAGAATACAAAAGATAAATAAATCTAGTAACCAGCAAGGTATGTCGTATGGAAATTGGTGAATCCAATATGAAAATTGATGAAACGAGGTCTACAATAGGGCTGAGGGTTGAAGCCTTCAGAGAGGGGGTTGTAGCTCCCTTCCAGTGGTAGCTGGTAAACGAGAGAAGGTCGTAGCCTTCTGTAGGTGGGTGCCTGCGTTCTGGTATAAGTCTGCACCAGCATACATTGTACGAAGTTTTCTCTATAAATAAATATTGAATACTGAGATTACAGCAGCGGTGGTTTTCTCCCAAATTGGGTTTCCACCTTAAATCCTAGTGTTGATATGTGTTGTGTATATTTGATGGTGTGTTCTATTATTTTTGTTCATGCTTAATGCTTATCTGATGCAATGCTCTAAGTAAAGACATAATAAGATATCTGGACATACATGTTGAATGCAGTACTATAACATAAGGTTTTAAGAAAAGAAAAGAAAAATAGTTCAGCCCTAAATACTGATTCACCCCCCCCTCTCAATATTTTTCCCAACACCAGCAGATTTGGCATTCTTCGTACAAGTAAATTTTCTCAATCACCTCATTCATTGTACTATTATTGATGAGGGAGCATCTACCTATATTATGTCTCTAATTTGTTGGAAATCACTTGGCTCAGTGCACTTATCAAAATCATCAACGACATTGAAGGCTTTTGATGGACATACATATAAACCTTGTGGTATTATTAATAACCTGAATGTTGAGCTCGGGAGAAAAATAGTGAATGTTGATATCGAGGTTGTTAATGGACCCCTTGACTATAATATTCTACTTGGAAGGCCATGGGTATATGCTATGACTCCAATTGTTTCTACATATTTCAGAATGATCGCCTTTCCATATAAAGGTACAATTACAGTCATCAATCAACTATCCTTCTTTGCCTCCGCTTCGCAGGTAACTAGAAGTGTTATGTTCGTTCACGCACCCCAACTAGCACTTCAAAACATTGGTGTAGGAATCTTAAAGGATTCCACTCTCATGGGAACCTTTGCATTACTGCCACCCACAACATCGACAAAAATTGCAAGTATAGAGACTGGCTACATGATCTCTTCCACTCCATCTAGCTTAAGGGAGAGTACAAGTGATTCTAAAATTGTTACGTTGGATGAGTTTCTACCACCCAGCCCTATTGAGCTGGCATAGCAATCAATCTATCTGGCTTGGGCGATGAATCCGAAATCAGCGTCACCGGCTGTTTTGGTTAATCATTCCTTAGTTTTTGGTACTCCATCTGATCCATTTTCCTCAATTTTCTTGACAGATGAGAACATTTTGGAAGCCATGATGTCAGAAGGAGAACCATGGTAAGATTATCATCATCGTTCCTATATTTCTGATTATGAAGAAAATTATCTTAGTGAACTATATCACCCATCAATCAAAAATTTATTTTCAAATTCTTTACCTATTAATGCAATCGATTCCGAGCGAAATCTGTCAAATATTGAAGAAACCATTTCTATTTATATTTTGACCAAACCTGGCATTGTAGAAAATATTCATGTCGGTGTGTCTTGTTCTCCATCAGAACTCGAAACATATCGCTCTCTATTTCATGAATTCCGTGATGTATTTTCTTGGTATTACGAGGAAAAGCCAAGAATAGATACTAGTATTGTTGAACCACTATTAATATGTATCATGATGTCAAACCGGTGCATCAACGACTTCGTCCTGTTCATCCAAAGAAAGCTGCTGCCATCAAAGCAGAAGTTGAAAAAATTTTGCGTGCTAGTTTCATTTACCCTGTTCTGCTAACTAAGTGGGTTTCCAGCATGGTTCCTGTCATGAAAGAACAAGGAACCATTAGAGTGTGTGTCGATTATCTGGACGTCAACATTGCTTGTCCAAAAGACAACTATCCTACTCCCTTTATCAACCAAATTATTGACAATTGTGCTGGATGTGAAATATTTTCGTTCATGGATGGATTTTTCGGCTACAATCAAATCAATATCCACCTATAGGATCAACATAAGACATCATTCATCTGTCCCTAGGGCACATTCGCTTATAGGAAACTACCGTTTGGTTTAAAGAATGTTGGGGAAACTTTTCAGAGAGAAATAGACTATGATTTCAATGACATCAAGCACATTGTTCAACATTATCTAGATGATTTACCCGCGCATTCATGAAGTCAGACTGATCACCCGACTCATTTGAGAGCCATATTTTTATGCCCCCGACACTACAAAATACGCCTCAATCCACATAAATGTGTATTTTGTGTTGGTTTTGGTTGTTTTCTTGGATTCGTAGTCTCAAAAGAAGGAATTCAAATCGACCCATTGAAGGCCCAGGCCATTCTTGATTTTCCTGTGCCATAAAATTTACTTCAGATACAGAAACTTCAAGGAAAGGCTAAATTCCTAAGAAGTTTCATTCCAAACTATGCCAAAATGGCTAAAGGATTTACTCGACTCTTGAAATAGGGGGTTCCCTTCCATTGGGACCAAGTTGCGCAAGCTTATTTTGATGTTATCAAGGATACTCTTGTCTAAGCATCATTAATGTTTCCCCCTAATTATCAGAATGATTATTTCCTATATATCGTCGCAGTTGAAACAACCATTGCTATGGTTCTGGTCCAAGTATAAAATGGAATTGAACATTTGATCTATTATTTGAGTCGTAATCTCAATGATACAAAAGTTAAGTATCCGTACGTAGAAAATCTTTCCTTGGTATTTGTTCAAGTTTTCTAAAGATTTTGCCACTATATAACCCCATGACTTATATCTTATCACGTCAATTGATAGGGGGGAAATATTCAAAATGGATTGTCATTTTGTAGGAATTTGATTTGGAATTCATCAAATACAAGTTAAATAAGTCTTTAGTTTTGGCTGAGCTTCTCTGTGACCTTCCCTCTAATAGTACTGCTACTACGTCGAAACCATCAATTCCTGAAGATTCTCTGTTTCTGATCGGATCATCTCATCCTTGGTATGGAGATTTCATCATTTATCTCCAAACTCAAAATTTTCAACCTGATACCTCTCGCTCTTCACAATGACTTATTCAATACCAAGCCAAATATTATTTGATCGTTGGCGATACACTTTACTGTCGTGGTGTTGATACCATTTTAAGGAGGTGCCTCACTCATGAGGAGGCCGAAAAGGTTTTAATTGTCATACTTGTGGTGTACATTTATCTGGATAAGCTACCGCGCATAGGATACTCCCCATCGGTTACTTTTGGCCTACCATATTTCGCAACTACATCCTCACAGTCAGAAGTTGTCATGCTTGCCAAATTTTTTATCGTAAAATCCGCAAACCGCCAATACCAATGCATCCTGTTGTCTCTGTGGGACCATTTTCGAAATTGGGTATTGACTTCATGACTTGTAACCCTCATTCGTCCGGGGGGCATGGTTATATTATTGTCACAGTAGACTACTTTACCAAATGGGCCGAAGCGATGCCTACATTCAACAACACAGGGCAGGCAGCCGCATTGTTTTTCTTTAATCATGTTATTGCATGGTTTTTGGGTCTCGCAGGCTATAATCACAAATCATGGGAATAATTTTCGCAACCACATGATGGCTTAATTGACTACCAAGTTAGGATTGTCACATGATAATTCTACTCCTTATTATCCACAATCAAATGGAAAAGTTGAGGCTATTAACAAAATTCTTAAACGTATGCTTCAACGAATGAGAGGATTTCGTAAAAGAAATTGGAATTTGATCCTGTACTCGACCTTGTGGGCGTACCGAACCTCGGTGAGAAATGCAACTATATTTACTACCTTTCAATTGGTGTATGGTCTGGAAGTTACCTTGCCGATCCAAAGTGAAATACCATCGTTAAAACTCACAATCGACTTGTTACCTGACACCTAAGAAGAAGAAGCACATTTTTTTAACCTCATCCATCTTGACGAAACGCATCGTGAAGCCCAATTGGCCAGCGAAGCACATAAGAGATGTATAAAGGCGCAATACGACAAAAATGTCCAGCCTCGCATTTTCTTAGAGGGCGACTTGGTCCTTCTTTATGATCAAGAAGCTGATGTAATAGGTACAGGAAAATTTGAGCCATTATGGCATGGCCCCTATATTTTCAAAAGAGTTCTTTCTAAGGGTGCCTATGAGTTAGTTGATTACAATGGCATTCCATTGGCGCAACCCAGAAATGGGTTGTATCTAAAACGTTACTATGCTTAACCATGAGCGTAGTGATTTTTTGTATTATATTGTATATATATGTTGTTGATTTGCTTTCACTATCTTAGTTTGTTTTTTTTATTTTTCTTAACGTTAGTAATCCACTTTAAATTTCATCGCAAATTTCTGAACCTTTGGAACCCTTTGCTGGATATGTTGATGGTGCTAGTCATAGTATGCAGAATCTATCCTTTGCAGCATGGGATATTTTCGTTTCAAACTGCGAGTTAGTGAGTTTTCAAGGGATTTGTATCGATATATCAACAAGCAATATCACTGAGTATAACGCATTGATCGAACTTCTCTGTGATGCCATTTAATTTGGTATTAACCGCTTCATCATAAGGTTAGACTCACAACTTGTAGTATTACAACTTACTAGTGTTTATACTATTAGAAATCTAGTGCTGCATCGTTTGTTCCTAAGAGTTCGAATTTTGGAAAGACACTTTGATTTTATTAAATATCAACACATTTCCATAAATTTGAACACATTAGCTGATTCTTTGGCTAATCAAGTTTTAGAAATACATTTGCAACACATGTAAATAAAACATTCACATCATTGAATAGGATCACACAATAAATATAGGAAAACACTAAAATCAAATAGATAGATAGTTATAGGTTTTTACAAAATTTGTGCCCAAGACACATTGGTCATATTACCTCAAAATGTATCCAACATGTCAAAAATAAACTAGTGGTGCTCATGGTAACATGTTATAGATCTAGCTACCCTGTGTAGTAACCGCATCCAGCGGTTAGGAACACCTATAATGTGACGTTGCAGTCGCATGGGTAAATATTTGATCCAAAAATCCAGAATCCTGAATGTTAACCCCTCTATGTGCTACCGAAGCTCAGACAGAGTCTCAGCCATGTCTAGATCCTGAAGGACTGTTGTCCCGACAACCCTCTTTGCTGGCTCATCTACTACATGCTCTGGTTCCTCCACCGGTTGAACTCGACCAACATCTGAATTACATCAAACATTTAGTTTAGTCTTGGGAAAACATAAAAAATACAAAAAAAATTTATAAACCTTAGAAAAATCAAAAACATGGTCAAAACATTCTTACCTATTGCACCCCACTGAGCACCTTTTGGTAAAGCTAAATCTGGATCTCCTCGGAAATCAATGTCTGCGTATGCATACTCATCGATGGCAACAACCTGTCGCCTAAACTAGGTGAAGAACACAGTCGAGAACACAATGGTAGATTGGCCTGCACACCTACTCATTAGTTCTACCCATCTCTGCATCCTCGAATCTCTAGTATTAGACACACCCAGTGTCACATGCTGTGGCTGCATCAATGGAATCCACTCTAGGGAAAATGAGATAAGGATCAAACCATAACTGAAATTTTTCTTCCTTCCTCCCTTTGCCTTGTTTAGTTGTTCTTTTATCTGAGAAAGTACAGCTTTAGACCAGTTGAAGATTGTTGGCCCATTCACTCTAGCATGTACTGCATATACAATCTATTCTCTACATGTCATGTAATAGTGCCAGCAAGTTTTTTGATCGTGAAAAGAATGGTTCTCAAAGGCAAATATCTAACATCTCAGATGTTATCTTCCCATATTTTCTTGGCTCTGCCCTTGGATAGCAATGTTGCAAAACATGATATTTCATAGTCTCTCCTCCAGGAGCAGACCTTGAGAGTGAAATAGGCAAGCCTCTCCTTGACAAACCTGTGAGAAAATACACATCTTCCACTGTTATAGGAACCACTTGGTTCTTAATGTGAAAAGCCTCGATAGCCAGATCCCATGCTCGAATTAGGAACTCCAAGAGGTCTATTTTTTGCCTCACCCCTGCCAAACAGAATTACTTTAACAAGCCACGATCTCTTAGCGCTCTTACTGTACCCGGATCATTTAAGGCAATCATGTTTTTTTCTTCATGATCTCTTTCTCTCCATGTAATTGTCATTATAGTCTGATGAAAACATGAAATACAACCATAAGAACCATTAGACTCCATTCAATGCAAAAAAATTGGACAAATTCTGGGCATAGTGCAAAAATAAAAAATGAAGAATGCACCCAACACAATTCTAGACAAGAGAGATTGCATTGTATATGCAACTAGCCTTCATTTTAGTTTCTATGAAACACACCTTTCGATGTTCAAGGGTTGCATTTCCCTTTTTGGAAGAAAAATTTACCTTAAGGGGCCCAAAACCCTAAAAATTTACAGTGAAAGGAAATGAAATGATTACTGAAAGAAAGAGAAGGTTCATGGCACTAACCTAGATCAATTGACAATGAAAACTGTCTGTAGAATCGATCGCAATCAGCTACTGAATTTTGGGGGGGAAAACAGGTTCAGAGCTCCAAAATAAAAATGGTAACTAGTGAATGGTAAAAATAAATAGTAAAACTCTTTTTATTTAGCCATTTAATTGTTTGCAATGAATATTTATTGCTATGAATATGGTTTTATTATATTTTTTATCATGAAATAGGTATTTTTAATCCATTTGATGTTGTTCTGAAAATTTTTTACAACTGATGAATAGATTAGTCGTGCAGATTTATTTCAAGAATGATTTTACCACAAAGCATAGTTTTTATCCTTATTTTTCGAGCTTTGTTAAAAATGAAAAATGATTTGAATCGCACTTTTATCTCTTTTTTGAGCTTCGATAATAGTGAAAAAGGAACCCCTGGAGTCTTCTTTCAGCTCTTTTCAGACTCCGATAATGTGAAAATATTGCCAAACACTTGTCTTTTCAAGCTCGTAAAAGTAAATGAATTGATATCTACTCAGTATAAGTTTAACCCTTTTCCAGACTAAGACAGATTATTTACAAAAAATGAATACCTTGGTCAAACATGACTAAAGAGGTTATCTCATATATTATTTTACACTTTTTCGTATCTGAGTGACAACTTTACGAAAAAGTACTTATGGAGTTATATTTTCATCTTCTTTTTCAAAATCTCTAAATATGAAAAAGGATTGGGTTGTCACTGTCGTTAGGCTCGTTAAAACATAAAATAGCGACAAGCTTGTCGATCATGGCAAGAATTGAGTTTCATTCATCGCTAGACTCGTTAAATTATTAAATAGAAATACATTTTTCACCCAAAGGGTTGAATTATAGATCAATAAAATGTTATCCTCCTCAAGCTTGTTAAAAAATAAAGAGGTACTGTTTGATAAATGACCGAGGAAAATTTGGGAAAGTGAACAGAAATTTTTACGGTAGCAGGTTGCTCTTGAACATGGCACTTCACTCCATCACTGTGACTGTTTTGGTTGGGTAATCTTCTTGACAGTTCATTCATACCTATGGTTCATCATACCTTCAATTCGGTTTTGGGTCAATGTTGCAAAATCATCTCAGTGTCGTCGATATGTTCAAGATAATTCATCCAGTGAATACTCATCCTTCTGCAATACTCATAAACCTTCATTCTCATGACAGTAATCCCTGAAAATTTCTATATCAAGTCATACCTTTGTCTCTGAAATCAATAACTCTTGTTTCGCAATAAGGTGGCTTCTTGTCGACGACAAATCATTATGCAAGAAGTTTACTTAGAAACATCATATTCCAGTACCATGAGGCTTATTACAACATCGACAAGATCCTCGCTTCTATAATTTTGACTGAAATATTTTTTTTTTCGTTCGACATCAAATCATCTATTCACGCCTTACGAAATGTACTGTAGTACCTTGAGGGTTATTGACATCAATGGTGGTTCTCTCATGTTTGTTAATAGCTCACATCATTGGCTGGTAATAAAACGATGTATTTCCATGTTCGACTGCAAATCATATATTCGCATGGCTAGACTTGTATTTGAATGATCGAGTGAACAAGATAAGAAGACCCCGGATCTAGTTTCAGCGATCCAGGTTGCGATTTTAGGATTTTTGTACACATCATCTATACGGTGACCTTACATACAGATCATCATCTGAACATGGGCCTATATCTGTAGGCATGTCTGTATTGGGAACATTCCAATATAGATGACTTTCTAAATTATGTACATGTTATTAGATAGTTTATGTTCTGAGCATGGGAATTCCTTCCCTCAGCAATTTATGATCAAGAGGATATATCATAATGTAATGTATTGTAATATTGATGCAAGTAGTCACTCCGCTTCATCTCCAGCCCATCACAGTGTAAATCATCTTAATCAAAATATTGTTATTATTATTCTGACTTCATGCTTTAGGGGGGAATTGTTATAGGTCAATTTGGGCACCATTCCCAATGACCTGGTTAACTGGACATCATCCCCAGGACTGATGAATAGGGTCTATCATCCCCTATCATTTAATTTTCTACATGCCCTAAGACAAATAACAAGAACAAATCATCTATGGCTTCCATCTCCAAGGTTTCCAATATTTGAAGTTTATGTTATAAACACCTATGAGTTCACCGCACGATTTCTCAAGGGGCTAAGTGCGTTACATATGCAGGTACCTCCATTCAAAGGTTCTCTGCAAAGCACTTCCCGACACTCAAGGGTGCATTGGTTATTTGGGAGCGAAATTCTCATTGTTCCGGAATCTCCACTTGGCTAGTGCCTTCTAGAAGAGTGCATATGTGTCAAACTTCGAATCCATGTGTCCATTTGATATCTCTGGGACTGGGAACATGTCTTGCCTATTATTACAAAGTCATTGATTTTAAAACTACCTTTACCTCCTCTATAAATTGAGCACAGATCCTTGTTCTTGGTAAGGAAGAATTTGAGTAGAGAAATGCTGGTAGAATTTCAATTGAGGAGTTGATTTGTGTAACATGTTGTTGGAGAGATGTGCATTGTGATGAGGCTGGGATGCTTCTTGGGATGGCGACATCAAATCAATCACTGGGTTGTAACCTCCCCTTCTATCCATTAATAAATATTGTTGCTTACTTTCCCACATATGTTTATGTATAAGCTTCTGTCTTTCATATTATGAATTCTTATCTTATGTATATGGTTCATGTTTCATTGATTTAAATGAATAACTTGAATAGACATCTGAATATTTTTTTCTCTTTGTTGTTTACTGTTCATTCTTGCAGGAAATATTTTGGTGATCTAGCTTGGATTTGAAGCTACAGCAAGAGCGACAGAAGGAGAATTGGAAGCGCTTGGACTCCAAGTAAGTTTCTTGATCTGTTATGTGTGTTTATTTACTGTTAGGAAAAGTAGCTACAAAGTATTTAACATGTTGTTCTATATGAGCACCACATCTAGGGAATAATATTTTATCCATAATCCATAATTCCGCATAACAAACCTGTAGAGGTTGAGGAGGAAAAGGAAGATAGAAATACTCATACCAATCAACCTCCTTTTCCTAAGCACATAATATACCCTATTCATCACACCTAAAAAGAAATTTAACTTCTAGGAGAACTGAAAAATATGCGTGTGAAAATACCCCCTTCTCCAAGCCATTAAGGATGTCCATATTTACAATAGTCTCATCAAATAAAAGTGCTTTAAGAAACGTGGGAGAAAGAAGAAACGAACCCCCACCATCAATTTTGTGGGATAGCTGTGTGAATTTTAGCATTGGGAAGGATGATATTCCCAAAGTGCCTGGACCCCAGAAGTCTAGTAGTAGATGTAAAAATCGATGGTTTCATAGTTCCCCAAACTCTGATTGATCTCGGGGCTGCCATTTATGTGATGACCAAGGAAACTATGCTCAAACTCAACCTCCAAGGAGAATTGAGAAAGACCACCATTGTTCTGCAACTTGCAAACAGATCCACAGTAGCTTCGAAAGGATTTTTTGAGGATGTTATGGTCTCGATCGACTCTTGGGAGTGCCCCACCAATTTCCTGGTCCTCCAGCCAAAAATCAAGCTTAATGGATACCCTCTCATCTTAGGAAGATCCTGGTTGGCCACAATCGATTCTTATATCAGTTGCAGTGTCGGAAACATGACTATAAAGAATAGTCCCTTTTCCAAACAACTGGTATCATATCCTCCTGCCCAACCTTCCATTGACCATGACATACCCTTATGGGTGGAGGATGAAGAAGAATAAGATGAAGTGTATAGTACCACACCCTACCCCATTTGTACCATAAATATTGTTCTTAGAGGGGGGAAACCCGATGAGGATGATCGCATCAACCACATCATTCAAAGCCAACCCCCCATTGCCATTCCACTCGATGACCAAGTTATAAAATCTTAAAGCCACCCTTGGATTCAGTTGCACTTAGTTGATTCAAACTATGAAGCCACCAAGGCTATGGAATTTGGTCCATCAAAATCATGAATATTAACGCATCCCTCTCAGCCAAAGAAGAGGAGCAACTATGCCATCTCTTGAAGGAAAACATAGATTTTTTTACGTGTGACTACAAAGACATGAAAGGGGTGCATCCCTCAGTGTGCACACATCATATTGATATTAAAGAGGGATTAAAGCATGTGTGCTAGCCCCAAAGGAGGATGAACCCATCTCTAAAGGACATAGTGAAGGATGAAAAACAAATTTTTTTGGATGTAGGTTTCATCTACCCCATATCAAACAGTGAATGGGTGTCTCCTCTTGTTCTATTCCAAAAGAAAAATGGAAAGTGGTGAATTTTTTTTTACTACTGAGAACTAAACAAAGCCACTACGAAGGACCATTTCCCCTTTCCCTTCATTGATCAAGTCCTAGATGGTATTGCAGGGAAGAAGTTTTTCTCTTTCCTAGATGGGTTCAGCTGGTATAACCATATCCAAATCAGCCTTGAGGACCAGGACAAGACCAAATTCACATGTCCCTAGGGCACTTTCACTTACAGAGTCCTTCCCTTTGGGTTATGCAATGCCCCTAGTACTTTCCAAAGAGTAGTCCTGAGCATATTTTTTGAACTAGTCCATGAATCTGTAGAAATACACATGGAAGATTTCACACCTTATGGATATGATTTATGGGAGGCTCTCTCCAATATAGGAAAAATTTTGAGAAATTGCATTGAAATGCATCTCTCCCTAAGTCTAGAAAATTGTGAATTTCTAAAAAAGGCAAGGATAGTCCTAGGCCACTCAATATCACAAATAGGAATACAAGCAGACCCAAAAAAAATCACCATCATAAAAAGGGTGCCTATTCCTCAAAAACAGAGAGATGTGAGAATTTTACTAAGTTTGGTTGGCTCCTATAGGAGGTTCATTAAGGATTTCAACATAGTGGCCTCACCATTATTTAGATTTTTGGCCAAATATTCTGAGTTTTTCTGGTCTATTATCTATTAGGAGGTTTTTTATCTCATCAAGGAAAATCTAACCACTTCCCCCATTCTTCAAGGTCCCAATTGGGCTCTGCCTTTCCACATCCACACAGATGCATCGAATAAAGTTTTGGGGGCAGCCTTGGGGAAATTAGAAGACAAACTACCCTATTCCATTTATTTCATTAGCAAGAATTTTTCCAAAGCTGAACTTAACTATGTTGTCACTGAAAAGGATCTCTTAGCCATTTTCCATTCCTTAAACAAATACATCCATTATATTATGGGTTATCAGACCTTTGTACATACTGATGATGCAACCATAAAGTAGTTAATGAATAAGTCAGATGTTAATTCTAGAATAATTAGATGGTTGTTGTTATTGCAACAATTTGGTTTGACAGTTTTTGATAAACCAGGAAAGGAAACTGTTGTTTCAAATTTCTTATATAAACTAACTTTATCTACAGGTGAGGAAGGAATGGTGGATGATCAGCGTCTGAATGAACATCTATTTTCTATCTCAACACACTCTCATTGGTTTTCTGACATAGCTAGCTACTTGGTCACTGATATTTTTCCTCCAAACCTTTTATCCAAAGAAAAGGGAAATATTATCAGGAAAAGTACCCATTTCACTTTGATTGGTGGCAATCTCTTCAAATTGGGTCTTGATCAAATTCTTAGAATATTTTTGAGGGAATAGGAGGTCTTTGACATCCTCTCAGCATGTCATGATGGTCCTTGTGGGGGTCATTTTTTTGCTAGAAGGACAACCTTCAAAGATTTACAACCAGACTACTATTGGCCTACCCTCCACTAATATTCTAAGAGATACACCAATAGATGTGATCATTGTCAAAGGATGGGGAGACCTACACCAAGGGATAAAGTTCCTTTCCAAACTTAGGTGGATTTATATCCATTTGAGAAGTGGGGAATGGACTTCATTGGGGCCATTGATCCACTATCTAGGTAGAAGAGGTATATCATAGTCTGCACCGATTACTTGACAAAGTGGGTTGAAACAAGGGTTGTGAAGGTAGCAACAAAACAAAATGTAGTTGATTTTTTGAGAGATAATGTGTTCTACAATTTTGGATACCACAGAGAGGTTGTCACTGATCAGGGGGTTCAATTTACATCTCATCTCATTGATAACCTCATGAAGCAGCACAAGATAAATAACAAGAATTCAATTTCCTTCCATCCTCAAGCAAATGGCTAGGTGGAAGTGACAAATAGAGCCTTGGAAAACATCCTCACCAAGGTTGTGAGAAACAACATGAAATATTGGGCATACAGATTGGTGGAAGCCCCTTGGGATTCCAATACCACCTAGAATAAAACTACATGGTTTACTCCATATGATCTAGTTTATGGGAAGAAAGCTTTGCTTTCCTTTGATTTTGAGTATAACGCCCTGAATATGGCAGCAGTGGACTTGGACATCACAAAGGCACAACAAGAAAGGTTGTTGCATCTAAATGGTATGGATGAATTTAGAATGCAAACCCTCCTTCACACAAAGGCAATCCAACTAAAAAGGAAAGTTTGGCATGAAAATCACCTCAAAGAAAAGACATTTTAGGAAGAAGATTGGGCGCTGCTCTATGACTCCAAATTCAAGGAAATCAAGGGAAAGCTAATGACCGGGTGGATAGGACCTTATCAAGTGGATAAATGCCATGAAAATGGGGTTTTTGATATTAGAATCATAGATGAGGATGGGATCCCTCTACTTGTCAATAGGTATAGGCTAAAAATTTACAAGAATCCCCTGTCTAAGGCTGAATTTATCAATTTAATAAATAGGGAGGTGAATGTCATTGGAAGATCAATAGTTTCCAGCCCCTCACCTTCCTAGAAAAATAAAAACAAGAAAAAATAAAGAGGCATGGGTGAAAACCTTTCTGAGGCATCCAAGGCTAACTCCTGGGTTGAAAACCTTCATGAGGTGATCTAGAGCAAAAAAAAAGAGAAAAATAAAAAAACTGAGAAATAAAATATCCTTGGGTGTAAAACTCTTTGAGGCACCCAAGGTAGTCTTGTGGGTTGAAAAACTCTATTGAGGCAGCCCACGTATCTACAAAAATAAAAAAGCAAAAAAAGAGGAAAGAGAAAAAGGAATGAAACAACAACTATGCACTAACCTCCTTATGTTTTATAGGTTGCTAATCAATGAAAATTTAGAAAAAGGGAGCATCATCTCTTCTCTCTTTCTCTCTCTCTTCTACCTTGTTATCACTCCACCAGATTCCCAATGTTGAAGAAGGAATCCCAACAGAGGTATCCACATACCAACCTTTTAAATTGGTAGCTATCCCTAGCAAGTCGGAGAGGGATCTCTCCACAAAACACAACCTAGGAGGCTAAATGGATTAGGATTTTAGGCTAGGTGCGAGTATCAGGGGTTTTGATAATTGATTTTGGTCGGGCTACTAGATGTAAGTATGGTCAACGGAGCTAGGTTAGGGAAAATAAGATAGGGTTGCAAAAATTCAATGGGGCAAGGTAGGTCTAAGGCTTAGCACTTTAAGATGATTGTGATGAGATTGTTTTAAGACTGGTGAGGAGCTAGGAAGAGAATGGGAGATGTATTCTTCCTAAACAGATGGAAATGGACAAATTATGATATCTTTCCCTAAACAAAGCATGAGAAAGCATGTATTATACCTATCAACTTGAAAGAAATCATAAAATAGAGATGTAATGAACATGAATACAACACATTATAACATATGAAACTGAAGGAAAAACAATGATAAACATCATACCATGTGTATCCAAAAAAATAGCTGCAATCCTTCTTTATTAACTAGCCAAAATTGAGTACAATAGTTCCTTAATAAATCAGCTAACATCCAAAAGGATTCCAACCCTTGATAAGAGTGAATAAAGGGACTAAATATACATCAAAAAAACAGTCACTCATCCTCAGGGGTCAAATCCATGAGGTGAGGAAGAGATCCACAAAATACTAAACTGAAAGCTGAAGTGTACGATGGTCCAAGTGACTAATTCCTAATTACATTCAAACTGATTCATTTGACTCAATGATAACTTTTACCCAATGAATCTACCCCTGGGTTACTTATCCATAGAATAATTATATTTACCATCACTAATTACATAGGTAGAAACATGATTTTCTGAAGTAGAGTAAAAATTATAGAGAAATTTCAAAAATATCAGCAAATGGTCATTTGTGCCCTCACTGTGTCATTTGCGCCCTCGTTGTGTCATTTACGCCCTCCCTATTCAAGGCCACTTTTGAGTAACTTGTAGGTGTCCAAATCAGGCACAAGATGGCTTGTTGGAAATTCCTTCTCCTCTTTCTGAATGTGCCTCCATTTTTCAAAATGAAGCTGATTTGACCCCTAAAAATGTCATTCTCCCAATACTTCTCTATATGCAGCGCCTAGGCCAAAGCAGGGGCAGAAATGTGATTTTTAGGTAGTTTTTTGACCTTTTCACCTGTCAAATCTACAAACTAGAAACATGGTTCTCTGGAATTAATTTATCCTTATGAATCCATTGGTGGTCTTCCTTCCCTCAAAAAGTGCCCCAAACATTTGCGCAGTGCCTAGGGTGTTGCGAAAATGACCCAATTTATGATATTTTCTTGTTCGGAAAAACTCAGGAAAACACATCTTTTGTAAAAAAGTTTCAAAATGATTCAAAATTGGTATAGTGGTTGTTGATGATGTGGCTAGGCTTGGAGGGAAGCCTCTACAAGTATTTCCCATTTCTTCTTCTCTTCCATGGTCAAATCTCCAATCTTTACATTGGCTCTTTTGAGCTTGGCCATTGCAATTTTCTCCTTTTGGGCATGGTGCTTAACCTTCCTCCTCAGTAGGTCACTGTCTTTGTTAACATTTTCTAAAATCTTCTCCAAGTGCTAATTGGCTCTATCAAACCATGGCTCCCTATTTTCATTGATCACTACAGAAAGTTGCCCATTTAAGGTTAGTTGATCAGCAATCGCAACCTCTTTTTGTCTTTCTAGAGCTAGAGCTCTTTCAGCCCTCTAGTTCTAGGTCTACCTCTTGGTGCTTGTTACTCTTGTTCACCAAGCAACCCATACTTTTCAAGTGTTTCATCTAGCATAGCTTTGGCCTTTTTTGCCTCCCTTTGAGCATTGATATACTTGACCTCATCAATGACCTGTTTAGTCTTCAATTGCTCATTCTCCTTCTCAAGGAATTTTATGACATATTTGGCCCTGTCAAAATTATTTTGGAGCTCCTTAATCTTGGCATCCTTTCCTTTGATGACTGCATTAGTGATTTTATCATTTTCATCCTCATCTAGGTCAACAAGCTCAAATTCCTGTTATGTTTCACGGATGTCCTACTCATCATGAATGATTGCCTCAATCACCTTTTCTTTGCCTTTGTCCAACTGCTTTCTTTATGTAGAAGGCATGGCCCCTTCAACTATGTGTGGAGAAAACACATGCATGTGGCCTCTCTGGTAGGTTTTTGGCAATGGCTCAACCTCAACAGTACTAGCCCACTTAGGCTCACTGTCCTCAATCTTGCTAGGTTACCTAATGTCATGATGAGATGGAGATGAAGGAGGTGAAGGGGACTAATTTGATGATGATGAATGTGCTATGGGATGAGATGGAGGGATGGTAGTAGATGGCTGAGATGATGAAGCCACATTTTGTGCATGTTGAGTAGATGGCTCTTTGAAAATATCATTGGATATGAAGGTACTCCATGCAATGTTTAATTGATTGAGATGGTAGAGGACTATGATTTTAATGAGGGAATGATGTAAAAGACTTCTCATTTGATGTTCATACTCCTTTTTCTAGTAAATATATGCCATCTTGTCTATGCTTTGGAAAAGATAGTAGGGTATTTTAAGCATCCTTACTCTATTAAAATGCATTAAGAACCAGATGCAATAGGAATAAAGCCTTGAAAATATACCTTCACATGAAAATCATTTCATGATTATCCTCATCATTGGTGCATATCTATCCAGGAGGTGAGAAAAAGGAAAGAACCTATTTTTCTCATTCTTGTATATTGGTTTTAGGAAAGGCTCAAAGTACCATTTCTCCAAATCACCCTTCTTGAACCACTTCTCCACAACAATTGGGATCGCAGTGGCAGCTAAAATGATAGCAGTTGATATAGTAAAAGTGACACTAGCTAAATTAAGTTGGTTGTCATGGATTCTAGATATGAAAAGTCTAATCAACATGGGATAGTGTTGGACCCTCTGAATTTTCTCACAGAACTCATAACATCCAACATGTTTCAAGCATGTCACAGTCATTGGAGAATACAAGAGTTCCCTAGTGCTGATAAGTTCAAGTCTGAGTGCTCTTCCCCCTTTATGTGGCCTCCTAACCTCTGTTTCCTCTCCCTCACTGTATGATTTGTTTTCTTCCTCTTCTTCCATGGTGTTTTTTATCAAAACCCTAGGGAAGTGTGATGGTGTGGAATATGGTTTTAGGAATGAGCAATGTGAAAGGGAAAATGAAGGAGATGATGCTAGGAATGTATGAAATGGGGGATGGGATAAGGAGTGGTAATATGATGAGATTTAGGATGAGGCTTTGGGTATTGGGAGCCTAGGTAAATTTAGCACCTAGGGCTTAGGGTTGTGGGAAAAATGGTTAGGGAAAGGGAATTTTGTAAAACAGGGGTTTAGGAATGGCTATTTGCAATTGTGAGAAGGGTATAAAGGTGTAAGGGAGTGCAATTTGGGAATTTCAAACACCAAATTCTAACCTAAATTTCACAACACCCAACACATGTACTCGATGAAGATGGTATTTAATGGCATTAGCTCTTACTCATTTGTTGGAGGTCGATTACTACGTTGATGAAGCTTTGGAAATGATTTTTTTCCACTTGAATGCGTTTCTAGAGTTTCCTGGTCATATGCGCTGCGCCAGAAGAATTTGCACCCTCACAGAAGGATTTTTTCCCCCATATAAGCATTTTCTCCCACACAGAATCATTTTCACCCTCACTGAAGCATTTGTGCCCTCTATTAAGTATTTGCACCCTCTGCTCTGTTTTTTGCCAATTTCGCCCATAAACTCGAACTTTTGCTCTCTTGGAGTGTTTACTTGGTGTTTGTAGGAGAAAAATGAATTTGAATTGCTTTCAAGAATTCTTTAATACTTGAGTGAATTTGAATTTAGATTAAAAAAAACCACTTTTATAATGTTTCATTTCACCTTTTGAAAACATTGTTGATTACCCTTTTTCTTTGATTTTTGTTCTTTGTAGGATGATGTTGCTAGAGTTTGTCACTTTTCAATTTGACTTTTCTTCTCTTCAGTTTGGCATGTGAATTTTGAGTTGGCAGCTTGGGACATAAATTATTACATATAATGAGCATACAATTACATAAAAAATTAAAAATAAATTACATCTTTGTTTTGAATAAAATTACATTTTGGTATGAAAATCATACTCTGAAACCAAAATTACAATCTTTTAAAAATCATATTTACATGTTGATAAATCCTCTACAGATGATTGAGAAAATATTATTTGAGTCACTCTCACACCTTTTCTGACCTGATTGAGATTAAATGGTGTGTTATGAACCTTGAAAAATGAAACCCAATTGACCTAATGGGACCTTGGATGACCTGACTCCATGGTTAACTTTGACTGACATAATGACATAGTGAAATGAGCTTTTAAGATTGTTTTATGCTCAGCAAGACATGAAGGTGGGTTAGAAAATGTGAAATTTTGAGGGAGAATATAAAAATTTATTGAGTGGGACCCCTAAAATGAATATAAAAATATTAATTTTGATCACTGATGGCAGAATGAAAATTCTGACACTAACATCGGCCTTATTAGGGATGGAAGCTCCTTTGGGGAGTCAAGAACACCATAGACCAAGTGCCTAACCATTGGGCCAATACGGTCAAAAAACTTCAAACTGAAATGCATGACTAAATACCGACAACTCATATAACACAAACTGAATTTTAAAACTGACTGAAATTAACTGAAACAATGACTCAAAACTTAACTTACTTTTCTAAAAACTGAAGTTGAAAATGGCAGAAACTCAATGAATACCCATGGCATTCACTTTGGGCTCTGAACTCCAATGATTTTCTAATTCACACTTGCAGGAATATCAAACTGATATATACAATGGAGATGATAAAATTTTCACAAGTTCAGTTCAAAAAGGATAGTGCTTCAAGAGCCTACCATTAACTGCCCTCCTAAGAAATCTTGCCCGTCCATTTCTTCCAGGAGATATGCATTTTTTCCATGAGAAGTTTCAATCTTAAAAGGCCCTTTCCATAAATTATCGAACTTCCCATGCTTACCCTTGTCTTCATTCCTGACATCCCAGCAGAGTACTACATCACTGATCTTGAAATCATCTTGCTTGGTTTTTGTATCATATATTTTCTTGATCTTATCATGGAGCTTGGAAGTGTTTTGAAACACTTATTCTCTTGTTTGCTGCAAGTGAATCATTTGGTTTATCTGGCGCTGTATGTCATTTTATTCACTTCCCTCTTCTTGTAAAATTTTAATGACTGGGACAGCCATTGAAGAAGGAAAAACTGTGTCCACACTGTAAACTACCTGAAATGGAGACATACCAATGGATTTCTTGTTTCTTACTTGGTCTACCCACAGTGCATTAATTAGCTTCTTGTGCCAATTATTCTTATTCACCTCCAGCATCTTTTTTATTATGCTGATCAAAGACTTATTGGATGACTCTGTAAATCCATTTCCTTGTGGATAATATGTTGTAGAATGACCCAAATTAATGTTATACCTATCACAAAATTCTGTCATCTTCTTTGAATTCAATGTTGTGACGTTATCTGTGATGATCTTTCTAGGAAAACCAAACTGGGACAAGATGTTAGTTTCTAAAAATTGAATTATTACAGTGTTTGTATCTTGCCTGGTTGGGATTGCTTCGATCCACTTTGTAAAGTAGTCTATGGCGGTAAGTATCCATCTATGTTGAGTAGATGAGGGTGGATGTATCTCACCAATGAAATCTAATCCCCACTACTGGAAAGGGGCTTCAACTAAAATAGGTTGTAATGGTAAAGGAAGAAGCTTACGTTTACCTTGGAAAAGTTGGCATTCATGGCAGCTCATGACTGTCTTGTACAAATCTGCAAACAATGTTGGCCAATAGTAACCCACTCTCAGTACTTTGTTGGCTATGGTATTCTAGTATAAGTGACCTCCACAATCTCCTTTTTGGAAATCATTCATCACTTATTTGGACTCATCTTCAACCAAGCGATTGAGTAACACACCTTCAGGATCTTTCCAATAGAGTGCATTATCTAGTATGCAATATTTTGAAGCCTTAAGCTTCAAGTAACTTCCCTTACTCTTTGACATGCCCAGAGGAGGGTTCAAATGTTGCAAAACATAAATGATATCAGCATATCATGGAGATGTTGAAAAGAGATCTGATACCTGAATAAGACTTACACTTTCTTCCTCATCGGATAGTGTTGATATAATATTGATGTCTAGTGCATGAAGATTTGACTCAGCCATGAGTTTTACTAAGCCTTCACCTTTGGTCAACTTGGTCATCTTGATCTCAAGGTAATACTCTAAAAGTGTTGCTATCCATCTACCTCTCCTTAATTCTGGATCTGTTTGCATGAGTACTTCTTTAACAGATGCGTTTGGAACATATGCCAAAATATGTGAGTGAAAAATATAAACACAGAAGTCCTTAAGTGCTCTAACCAAAGCCAAGGCCCATTTCTCGATAATGTTGTATCGAAGGGTTACATCCCTTAGTGTGCGACTGAATAATGCTTTTGGAAGCTCTGTCCCACCTTTTTTCTGCATTAGTACCGCTGCCAAAGTATGCTCAGGAGCAAAAGAAAATATAATGAAATCTAATGAATAATCAGGGATTGTCAAAACTAGAGAAATGGTTAAAGAAAATTTCACCACGATGAATGACTTACGAGCATCTTCAGACCGTTTTACATCATTCTCCTTATTTAGCATATTATTTAACTCTCTAAGATGCTCTGCTAAGTTGGGAATGAACCTACATAGGAAATTCATCCTACCATTGAATGCTTGGATTTCCTTCTTGCTGCGGGGGAAATCGATTTGTTGTATCGCTTCAACTCTAGAAGGATCTATCCAAATCCTATCCTTTGAGATGATGTGACCCAAAAGTTTTCCTTCCTCCATAGAAAATAGGCACTTTTTAGGGTTAAGAGATATCCCAAATTTTCTACATCGCTGGAACACAACTCTCAAATGGTGTAAATGCTCATCATATAAATTTGAATAAATATTCAAATCATCTAAATAAACAACAAGGAAGAGATACTTCTCGCTACTGAATGTTATGTCCATGGCACGCTGGAAAGTTTCCCCGGCATTCTTCAAACCGAACGACATCTTAACATTTTTAAACGTACCCCATGGTGTAGTGAACGTTTTCATGTCCTGATCATCCTCATGCAAAAGGATCTGATTGTACCCTAAGTAACCATCCATAAATGACATCGTGGTGGCTCCTACAACTCGTTGAAGTATGTGGTCCTTTTTTGGCAACGGGTAATTGTCTTTCAGCGGCACTTTGTTTAGATTTCTGAAGTCTATACATAGTTGGATTTCACCGGTCTTCTTATGCATTGGAATCAAATTGGACATCCAATTAGAAAATATGATTGGAAGAATAATACATGCCTTATAGAGCTTGTTTACTTCCTTCTCAATGGACGGAAACAAATTTGGGTTTATTCTCCTGATATTTTTCCTAAAAGCTTTTGATCTCTCTTTATCGGGATGGTGTGTTGAATGATATCTTTATCGTACACCTTTAGATCTGCGTAATCCCAAGAAAAAATTTAGAAAACTCAGTAAACAAATCAACTTATTTAGGCTTTACCTTAGGAGACAAATAATTTTAAAGCTTACCAAAATGTGGCAGAATTTCAGCAACTACCATGTCCATTAGGACATTTTTGGTTGGGATATACTCTAGGGAGACAACTAGATCTTTGATTAGACCCAAAAAATGGACACGACCATAATCGAAAGAATATAAATCATGATACGAGCCAGTTATGTCAAGGCCAAGCTTCTCCATGATGGCTTTAGGCATGAGGTTGTGGGAGGCCACGGAGTCTAACATAGTGTTATGAAGGATGAATTGGTGGATTTTGAGACTCAAGTAAAATAGAGGGACCTCACTATCTTCAGACTGGCCATCGATTGCGGGACTAAATATTAGCTTGGATTGATCATATTCTATATTAACCATGTCAGATAAAGGGTCAAATTTCAAGGTTTTAACTACATGGGATTTATACTTATCAACTTTTACCAATTCAGTAAGAGGAATAGACAACTTTAACTTTGAAATTTATGACTCTAAATTGAAAGGTATAGTTTTTTCTACCTCTTTTATGACAATATCCCTTTTCTCAACACGATCTCTCAGTGCAGCTTCTTTTCTCTGAATATATCTTTCTTTGAAAGGTACACTTGTAGAAGGTTGATTGCCTCTGTTCTGATTTAGAGCTGCAATCTATTTACCCTTATTTTTTTGGCTTGATAATATTTCTTTTGTGGCACTTCTTTTTGCTGAATTGTTTTCTTTTGGGGTGGATTGATTTGAACATGACGGCTCCTCAAGGAGTACTGCCTTTTTTGGGAACTCAATGAGTTCAAGTATCCTCTCTGATAATCATCAGATTCTACTTCTAACTCATGGTCATTTTCCAATATGAAGTCTTTATCACTAGGTAAGCTTGTTTTTTCAACATATTCTTCATCTTCGGTCAGAAAGATGTGTTGGCCATCAGCTGTAAAAAGAATATTTTCCTCTACTATTGGTTCCTCCTCTTCATACTTCTGAGCATAGTTTTGTTGCGGTGGTTTCCTAATTTGTTGTTGCTGATGTGTTTTGGGAGCTCTTTTCTCTCTTTTCTTTATCCGGAACTGAGGCTGTTGTTGCTGGCCTTGAAAGTTCAGATTTTTTATTTGTGGCTTTATTTGTCTATCTGAAATAGACATTGTATCGACCATACTTTCCATGGTCCTAAGAAAATCATCAACTTTAGAATCGGATGAGGTGGAACGTTCCTCTTTGATGGTCACTTTACATTCAGTTTTGAGTTTTGACTTCTTAATCAAGAGGTTAGCCTCAACACTCACTAAATTTCGGATCATTTATTCTATAGTAGTGGGATTTCTATCTCTCAATGAGTAGGCCATATCTGGATCAAAAGAATTAGGATAACGTAAGAGGTCCAAACCAAGAGGTGCTTTCATTTCATTTGGGATGGGTTTATAGATTATGAGCTATCGATAATAATACTTAGGAATAGATTCATTAGGATTGTGCCTGAGGGAGTCATACTCAGGAAGGATTTGTAAAGGGTTTTTATTCTCATCCCACTTGGCTAAGAAAGCATCAGTTATTTCAGTATGAGTTCTAATAGAATTAGATACTAGGGCACGGAACCAAGTTTTAACTTCACCAGAAAAATTTGTGCGATAATTCGATAATTCATTGCTTCTCTTCATTCCTCCCCATCCACCACATTCAGCAGGAATTATGGCTCGTTTTGGCTCCTTTCCATTAGTCTATGGCAGTAAGTATCCATTTATGTTGAGCGGATGAGGGTGGATGTATCTCACCAATTAAATCTAAGCCCCACTACTGGAAAGGAGCTTCAACTGAAATTGGTTGTAATGGTAAAGGAAGAAGCTTACATTTACCTTGGAAAATTTGGCATTCATGGCAGCTCATGACCATCTTGTACAAATCTGCAAACAATTTCAACCAATAGTAACCCACTCTCAGTACTTTTTTGGTCGTGCTCTTCCAGTATAAGTGACCCAAAAAGAATTCCTTCTTCCATAGCAAGTTCCAGGGTTAAGAGTTATCCCAAATTTTTTACATCGCTGGAACACAACTCTCAAATGGTGTAAATGCTCATCATATAAATAAACAACAAGGAAGAGATATTTCTCGTTACCGAATTCTATGTCCATGACACGTTGGAAAGTGGCCCCGGCATTCCTCAAACTGAATAGCATATTAGCATATTTAAATGTACCCCATGGTGTAGTGAACATTGTCTTTTCCTAATCATCCTCATGAAAAAAGATCTGATTGTACCCTAAGTAACCATCCAGCAATGACATCCTGGTGGCTCCTATAACTCGTTGAAGTATGTGGTCCATTTTGGGTAGTGGGTAATTGTCTTTTAGTGACACTTTGTTTAGATTTCTGAAGTCTATACATAGTCGGATTTCACCGATATTCTTACGCACTAGAATCAAATTGGACATCCAATCAAAACAATAATACATGCCTTATAGATCTTGTTTAGTTCCTTCTCAAAGGACGGAAAAAAATTTGGGTTTATTCTCCTGATAGTTTTCCTAAATGGATTTTGATCTGGCTTTATCAGGATGGTGTGTTGAATGATATCTTTAGCATACACCTTTAGATCTGAGTAATCCCAAGAAAACACGTCAGAAACCTCAGTAAAAAAATCAAAATATTTATTCTTTACCTTGGAAGAAAAATATTTTGAGAGCTTGATGAACTTTGGTTGATCCGTTGTTCCAATATTAACATCTTCTACACCTTTTTCTATGGGAACCAAAGTAGGTTTTCTTGCCACGTCATATTGATCAAATCATTCTTCCAAAGGTATAAGACCTTTTGGAATATTATTGTCCTTAAGCTGAAGTACATAAATATGATCTGCCTTGATGACTTGGTCATCCTTGTCGTACAGTTCCTTTATAGAAAATTTCTCAAACTCACCTTCACTTTGAAGGAAATTGTTCACCTTCCTATCGTCCTAGAATACTTGCAAAAATCGCAAGTTATCAGGAATTTCAGGCCTCTTCTTCACATGAATCTCAAAATTTTTATTTGAAAATATTGTAGATCTAAAATTACTTGCAGCAGTGGCTAATGAATCAGCCATCAGATTTTGTAACCTTAGCACGACTTTAAGTGTATATTCTGAAAACATTCTCAAAATGTCAAGTTTTGCATTCCTATATTGCCACATTCTTGGGTGATTTGCTTGATACTCACCTTTGACTTGTTTAATTACCAGCTTTGAATCACCGTAGACTACAATTATTCTAACTCCCAATTTTTTCAAAATTTTCAGACCAGTAATGAGTGCCTCATATTCGGCCTCATTGTTCATACAATCAAATTCTAATTTGTAGGAACATAATATAACATTATTAGGAACTTTATTTTGATGTTGAAATGGGCTACGGATCCATAAACCATTGTCGGCCCTGTCTTTGCCAATGACACCATAAAATTAAATGCTCCAAAGACCATCTTCTTCCTCAATGTGTTGAAACTCTTGACTCTGATTTGACACAATTTTCTGATATGATTCTTTATGTTGTTCTGAATTTTCATCTGCCTTCTATGATGGTTGTTAGGATATAGTAGGAATATTCTCTTTATCTTTTTATAACTTTGTTCTAATGCAATCTGAAATCTCAGGAACATCTACTATTTCTACTAATTGAAAATCTACATCATTTAATACAGAATAATTGTACAATATGAAGGACTCTAAGTCTATATTTACACCGTTTATAGGATGATTATTAGGCCTTTCCTTGTTTGTGATCATGTATTTAATTTTAGTCTCATGGTATAATTTTATCATTTGACTGAAGACAGGAACGGTTGCGTAGGAAAATTCCAACTGCGGTGTCCCTCTCAATTTAGCTCCCCAGGATCTTGATAACAGCATACCAAAATGTGGTGAAATTTCAGCAACTACCACGTCCATTAGGACATTTTTGGTCGGGATCTACTCTAGGCAGACAACTAGATCTTTGATTAGACCCAAACAATGAACACGACCAAAATCGAAAGAATATAAATCATGATATGGGTAGGTTATGTCAAGGCCAAACTTCTCCATGATGGCTTTAGGCATGAGGTTTTGGGAGGCCCCGAATTCTAACATAGTGTTATGAAGGATGAATTGGTGGATTTTGAGACTCAAGTAAAATGGAGGGACCTTAGTATCTTCAGAATAACCATTGATTGTGGGACCAAATATTAGCTCAGGTTGGTCATCTTCTATATTAACCATGTGAGATAAAGGGTCAACTTTCAAGGTTTTAACTACATGGGATTTATACTTATCAACTTTTACCAATTCAGTAAGAGGAATAGACACCTTTAACTTTGAAATTTCTAACTCTAAACTGAAAGGTATAGTTTTGTCTACCTCTTTTATTACAATATCCATTTTCTCAACATGATGTCTCAGTGTGGCTTCTTTTCTCTAAATATCACTTTATTTGAGAGGTACACTTGTAGAAGGATGATTTCTTTTGTTCTAATTTGGAGATGCAATCTATTTAACCTTATTTTTATTGGCTTGAGAAGCTTGCTTTTGTGTTACTTCTTTCTTCTGAATTTTTTTCTTTGGGGGTGGATTGATTAGAACATCACGGATCCTCAAGGATTACTGCCTTTGTTGGGAACTCAATGCATTCAGGTATCCTCTCTGATAATCATCAGATTCTACTTCTAACTCATGTTCATTTGCCAATATGAAGTCTTTTTCACTCGGTAAGCCTGTTTTTTCCACATAATCTTCATCTTTGGTCAGAAATATGGGATGGCCATCAACTGTAAAAATAATATTTTCCTCTACTGTTGGTTCTTCCTCTTCATCACTCTGAGCATACTTTTGTTGTAGTGGTGTCCTAATTTGTTGTTGTTGTTGTGTTTTGGGAACTCTTTGCTCTCTTTTCTTTATCTGGAACTGAGGTTGCTACTATTGGCCTTGAAAGTTCAGATTTCTGATTTGTGGCTCTATTTTTCTATCTGAAATAGAAATTTTATCGACCATTCTTTCCATGGTCCTAAGAAAAGCATCAAATTTAATATCGGATGAGGTGTAAGGCTCCTCTTTAATGGTCACTTTACATTCAGTTTTGAATTTTGACTTCTTAATCAAGATGTTAGCCTCAACACTCACTGAATTTTGGATCATTTCTTCTAGAGTAGTGGGATTTCTCTATCTCAATGAGTAGGCCATATCTGGGTTAAAAGAATCAGGATAACGCAAGATGTCCAAACCAGGAGGTGGTTTCATTTCATTTGGGATGGAGTTATAGATTCTGAGGTATCAGGAATTATACTCAAGAACAAATTCATTAGGATTGTGCATAAGGGAGTCATACTTAGCAAGGATCTGTAAGGGGTTTTTCTTCTCATCCCACCTGGCTAAGAAAGCATCAGTATGATTCCTAATAGAATTAGCTGCCAGGGCACAGAACCAATTTTTAACTTCACTAGAAAAACTTTGTTTGATAATTCACATCTTGGCATCATCTGCATCTAACTCCTCAAGATCTATGAAGGTTGTGATTTTGTCCATGTGCTGACGGGAATTAATTTAAGAGTTTTCATTGAAGAGGGGAATTATTTGGCCATATCTTTGTGGAAAATGAGAAAGCTGACCAAGAAGAATTAAAGGTTCAAAATGAGCCATAATTCCTGCTAAATGTGGTGGAGAGGGAGGAATGAAAGGTGGATTGGTCTGAGGAGGTCCTTGAGGGAGAAGTTGAGATGATGATGGGATGGATGATGAAACAGTAGTTGTTTGGGAAACTTCGAGGATGTGAAGGGTTTCTTGCTAGTATTGAATGAGGGATTTTTTAGCAGTATAACTTAATTTGTTGGCTAATTTTTTGAGCTTGTGATATTGTTTCCAAATTTTGACATCAGTCTTGTTTGCAGCCTCAACAAACGATGGGTTTAACTCTAATATCCAAGGTTCAAGGACTAATATACTCAATTCAGTCTTAGATTTTCTTATAAATAATGACCACTCAAATTTGGTATCAAAAACTAAATATTGAATGGATACCAAATCAGAAGGTAATGAGAAGGATCTTACCAAATCTTGGGGAGAATAATCCAAAGAACTTGAAGCTGGCTAATATCTTTGTTTCCTTGGGATTTTTTTAGTATCTTCGATGGGAGAAACTGGATCTGGATCAGGGTTGGAGCTGGTATACTTTCTTCGAGAAGCCAGATCTGCTATGGGGCACTGCAATTATGAAATCAACTTACGAAACTCGATCCTATCATCCAAAGGACCAGTTTCTGATAAACCTTTTTCGTACACCCAGGGAAAATGTGTCTTTTCGCTCCCCAGTAACGGCGCCAAAATGCTATCACTCTGCCAGATTCCCAATGCTAAAGAAAGAATCCCAACAGAGGTAACCATGGACTAACCTTTTAACTTCGTAGCTATCCCTACCAAGTCGAAAAGGGATCTCTCCACAAAGCACACCTAGGAGGCTAAATGGATTAGTATTTTAGGCTAGGTGTGAGTTTCAGGGTTTTTGATAATTTATTTTGGTCAGGCTGATCGATGTAACTATGGTCAAGAGAGCTAGGTTAGGGAAAATGAGATAGGTTTTCAGAAATTCAATGAGACAAGGTAGGCATAAGGCTTAGCACTTTAATATGATTGTGATGAGATGGTTTTAAGACTAATGAGGAGCTAGGAAGAGCATGGGAGATGTATTCTTCCTAAACAGAAGAAAATGGATAAATTATGATATCGTTTCCTAAACAAAGCATGAGAAAGCATGTGTTCTTCCTATCAACTTGAAATAAATCATACAATAAAGATGTAATGAAAATGAATACAACACATTCTAACATATGAAACTAAAGGAAACACAATGATAAACATCATACCACATGTATCCCAAAAAATAGTTGCAACTCTTCTTTATTAACTGGCCAAAACTGAGTACAATAGTTCCTTGATCAATAAGCTAACATCCAAACTGATTCCAACCCTTGCTAAGAGTGAAGAAAGGGACTAAATAGACATCAAAACAACATTCACTCATCCTCAGGGGTCAAATCCATGAGGTGAGGAAGAGATCCACAAAATACTGAACTGAAAGTTGAAGTGTAGGATGGTCCAAGTGACTAATTCCTAATTACATTGAAACTAAATCATTTGACTCAATGATAAATTTTACCCAATGAATCTACCGCTAGCTAACTTATCCATAGCATAATTACATTTACCATCATTAATTACATGGGTAAAAACATGATTTTCTGAAGTAGAGTAAAAATTACAAAGAAATTTCAAAAATATCTCAAATGGTCATTTGCGCCCTCGCTGTGTCATTTGTGCCCTTGTTGTGTCATTTGCTCCATCCCTGTTCAAGGCCACTTTTGACTGACTTGCAGGTGTCCAAATCAGGCCCAAGATGGCTTGTTAGAAATCTCTTCAAGTCCTTCTAAATATGCCTCCAGTTTTCAAAATTAAACTCATTTGACTCCTCAGATTTTCATTCTACCAAGACTGCTCTATATGCAGCGCCTAGGCCAAAACAAGGGCAAAAATGTGATTTTTAGGTAGTTTTTTGACCTTTTCACCTGTAAAATATGCAAGTCAAGGTTGTAAACATGGATTTCTGGAATGAATTTTTTCTTAGGAATCCATTGGTGGTCTTCTTTCCCTCAAAAATTTCCCCAAACATTTGCGCAGCACCTAGGGTGTTGCACAAATGACCCAATTTTTTATATTTGCTTGTTCAAGAAAACTCAGAAAATCACAAATTTTGCAAAAAAGTTTTAAAATGCTTCAAAATTGGTAGAATGCTTGTTGATGATGTGGCTAGGCTTGGAGGGAAGCCTCTACAAGTATGTCCAATTTCTTATTCTCTTCCATGGTCAAATATTCAATCTTTGCATTGGCTCTTTTGAGATTGTCCATTGCAATTTTATCCTTTTGGGCATGGTGATGGACCTTCCTCCTCAATAGGTCATTGTATTTTTTAGCCTTTTCTAAAAGCTTCTCCAAGTGTTGATTGTCTCTATCAATCCATGTCTCCCTATTTTCACTGATCACTATGGCAAGTTTCTCTTTAAGGTTAGTTGATCAACAATCTCAGCCTATTTTTGTCTTTCTAGAGCTAGAGATCTTTTTAGCCCTCTATTTCTAGGTCTACCTCTTGGTGCTTATTCCTCTTGTTCACCAAGAAACCCATACTTTTCAAGTGTTTCATCTAACATAGCTTTGGCCTTTTCTACCTCCCTTTGATGTAATATTCCAAAATTAGCATGCAGCTAATTGGAATATTGATTTTTGTTTTTATCACCTAGCAGCTTAATAAATGGGTAAGGAAGCCCATGCATATTAAAAATATGAATAAAATCCCTCATAATGTGAAAGGGGATAGTCATAAGAGCTAGATTTCACACCCTCATGTGTGAAAGAGGACATTTGCATGTGGCCAAGGTCAAGTTTTACCAAGTCAACAACGTTGGGATAGGAGGTGGAGAACACTTGGAGAGACAACGCAGTATGAATGGCAGGAAAATTCCTTGGTGGAGGAAACCCTAATGAGTGGGACCCATGGTGAGAGGGCTTCAATTTTTTTAAAAGGAGGGCAAGGTAGCCATTTTTATTCAGGTTATGTATTATTGATTTTATGGTCTGGAAGACTATTTGGCATTCTCTTGATGTTTAGCAGAGTTACAGTGCTGCTTAGCACAAGGATTTCCCGTTTAGGAATTCGTTCTCCTTTCAAGAGAGGCCTCTTGAGGGAGTTTATTCTTCATTTCTCCACATTCAGGCTTGATGCCAAGCTACCTCCTTCAGCTAAAGCGCAGTTTCTGTTGAGATATGGGTTGTGTTCCAGGGTGTTGCAGTGGAGGGTTGACAACACCACTTCAGGAGCTTGCTTTTCAAAGGAGAAAGCTATCTTTCCTTTAGGACACCAGTGAGGAATATTCTGGAGCTTATTGCAAATCTTGGCACTTGGCCAATATATTCCCTTTCTCCTACAACACAGTCCCTCTCCTTGACTACGTTATTTTCAGTGTGCAATTGCAGTAAGGGTCTGCACGATTGTTGGAGGGTGAGATCTTAAGTCATAGGATCAGCCTTTCACTTGGAAGATCCATTGGAGGGGGTCTAAAAATTCAGCTTATGCATCATATTCAGCCATCTCCATCCATTTATTGAGTTGCAGCTACTACTCAGTCTTAGGACTGCAACTCCGGCATTTTGTACATTTTGAATATTTCAAGGAATCCTTTTCGGATTGTCTTGGAACTGATTTTGGGGGTTTATATATTTTCTTCCACATTATATGAGCTGTATATTTCCATATCCATGTATTGACATATTCCAGTAGTAGTTCCCTTAATAAAACTATGCTTTCATAGCCTTGGGCATTTCTGTGTCGCAGTGTACTTCATTTTTCATGTATATGTTTCCTTGAGGCTTGTGATGCCTATCTTGAGTGATTATTTCCTCAAGTATTTGTATACATTTTACTGATATAACATCAATATGATGGCTATGTGTTATTTTTACATTTGATGACTTGATGTAACACTTCTCTTCCATTATTATGTTCATGGATTGTTGTAGCTCCAATTTTGGAATATCTTAAGATATTCCCATTATTGTAGATTTTCATTATTTTGGGATATTACAGTGGTATCAAAGCATAATATTGGCTCAGCCTGTGGAACTTAGCCAATATGCTATCAAGAGAAGAGAAGATGAAGACTCCATTCTTTGGAGGAAAGAAGGAGGAGAGCCTCTCAAAGCTTCTTCCTAGATCTGTACAGAGCATTCAAGGAGATCTCAAGTAGATCAGAAGGGAGATGTGCATAGACTCTCCAAGAGGGTTTGAATCTGAATCAAACTCTAGAATTTCACATCATGAGTGTGAGCATGCAGCCACACACAATGATGCACAATGCAATCACATGCCCATAATTTCCATGAGAGAGATGGAAGAAGAAGGAATGGCTAGGACGGAAACTCTTAGTGACTTTTTGCAAGAGTATGAATCTCAAACTCAGAAGTTTAGAGATCATATTACTTTTCCAAAGTTTTTCAAGATCAAGGTGAAGAGAATCAAGTAGCATGATAGGGGTATATTCCTTCTATCTGCTTTTGATGGTTCACCTACATGTTCAGTCGGAGCTTGGGTGGAAGAACTAGACACCTTTTTGCAGCAACACCAAATTTCTGAAGATGAAGCCATCAGAGTTGCAGCGCTGCATCTTGGATTAAGGACTATGCATGGTGGATATTTGAGTCTTTATCTTTGAAAAATGCAAATACTTCTTCTTATGCAAGGTCTATTAAGAAATTGGTGGAAAGGTTTGATGGAAAAATTTCTGCAACACATGTGGAGAAGTTAAACAAACATAAACAAACAAAAACCTTGCATGTGATGGAGAAAACCATAAACTCAGATCCACTTCAGAAACCCGTGGGGGATACTAACATATTGCAGCATACCTTTTTAGAGGCAAAGCCTCTATCTCATATTCCTAAATATGAGGGCATGGGGATCTCTTTTTCAAAAGAGGATCCAATTCTTGGGAGGTTTACCATACATGTTGATGAGGAGGAGGGCAACAACGCTGTCATGTCTAGATTTTATCTAGAACCTCATGTAGAGGAAGAGGAAGCTCTTGCTCCAACTAGAGGGATTCTTGTATCATTGCAAGAAATTCCCCAGGATCTCACATGTGGAGATCAAGGCACAACTCGTGATTCACATGTGCCTTTGATAGAATGGTGTGAAACTATGGAGACAAAGGGAGGAGATAGGGATGATGAACAGCATCATGTGATGAGGAGCACACACCCCCATCTATTTCATGAGGTTGATGCACCTAAGAGGGAGAATGAATTCCACAGTGAGAGCAGGGACAAGTCTATCCATTCATATATGCAGTCTATTCTTGATGATGATGTCTCATTGCATGGAGACATTTCACCAAGGGGACCACCAAATCAGCAGATGATGAGAGATGCTTCACATTTTGAGGCACCATTCATTGATTTCAGAGGAGTGGAGACCTTGGGAGGTCATTGTACAGCGCTGAGAGTCTTGGGTAGACTTTATTAGCCACCTATAAAAATTTTCATATCAAATGGTGGCTAAATCATTTTTTGAGCTTTCAAGAAACAAGTTTTATTGCCAAAATTGTTATCTCTTGAAGACTCATGAAGACATCATACCCTTTGTTTAATTATATATTGTTTTTTCCCTCTTAATTATGAAATTCTGTTGATTTCATGAAGAAAATACTACTGCAAAAATCCCCATTTTTCCCTCATTTTAACCCTCTTCTCACTTCAAAATTAACCTCCATTTTTACCCCCTTTCCCCATGAAATTCCTCTATTTTTCATGTATTCCATTTTTCCCTTCATTAAAATCCCTTTTTTAAGGTTTGAAACTCACTTTTGAACCTTACCAAAACCCCCAAATCCATCAAAAAACATTGAAAATTTTCATAAAAAATAAGTTTTTAAACTATGGGCTTAAGCCCCTTTGGGCTAAGTCCTAACCACTTCCCCACCACATGCCCACACCCTATAACCAGGTGATATCCCCATCTGGTGCTTATCGCATCGGAACAAATCAAAGCGCGCAATTTCTTTCGTTTTATGAAACTCCAATGTCGATTGGCCCCTTTGAATATAACCTCGATCGCTTGTCTTATTCGCATAACCTTGGGCCCGCAATCGGGCGCTTAAAACATTGAATAGACCCATCCCGATCATATTTTTCCCTTTATAAATACAAAAAACCCATTTTCCTAAGTTTTGGTCTAAACCCACTGGTTCATGTTATTATATGAGAAGAACCATTGATCTTAGGAACCGATCAACGGTAAACAGAATCTCACATCAGAGATTTACAAATGGGTAGATTGAAACACCAGCACTGTGCTTCCGATTCCAATTGGTCCTTCTATATATAAATCCCTAGTCCCTTTTCTTTTTTCCACATAACTAAGGCCCCACAGTCGGGCGCCAAGCCACATATATATATATAACCTGCCCCGAGCCATTAAACCTTTGTATTTAATAAAAATCTACCTTTTTTATATATTAAAAGGGTCTTTCGTTCATTGGTCGGAGCCTTTCCTAACCATTGATATTTGGACCAATCAATGACCTGCACAATATCACATCGGGAGATCTCATTGGGTGCGCTTAATATTTTATTTGTTGCCTCTAATTTGCCTTTCCCCGATCCATCCTCCACCATCGATCTGATCTGCAAATCGATGGCCCACTGTCAATCGCTTCGGCACTCCCATGTCCATTGCCCCACCGATCGTGAAGCTCTGATTGCATCTAGGCCGTCCACGTGTCCAGATCGGACGGTCCAGATCTTTCCTCCCGACTTTGGTTTAAATTCATATACCCCGCTGTGTAATTTTTTTTCTGCCAATCTTAGCCATTGATCTCTATAGATCAATGAACCATATTAACCATTCCTCTGCCTCATATTTTATTTTCTTTATGCCCTAGATTTGATCTTTGTCATTCATTTTTTGATCCAACGGCTTAGATTGAAACCGCCTTTGCTCTGCCCCACTTGTTATCACCCGCGCATCTTATCTATATCATGCTCACTCCCCACCGTCCGATCTGAGGCCCAAGATCTAACGGCTGACGTTCCATATCGCGTAACTTTAAGCACGGGCGTTAATTCCCCAAAATCATGTGAAATGGGCGGTATTCAAAATCCACGTGTCAGGAAGGAATGCATATCGCGTTCGAAAAGGCAACACCGCCTATCCGCTTTATCACCGCGCGATATTTTTGGTTTCTTGGACCAAAACCACCCTTCCCCATTTGCACTATGATCTATCACGTTCCTCCTTGACCGTTGATCTCTGCAGATCAACAGTATCAGATCATTTTCCCGTCGTTTCAACGCCCTCCACCTTTTCCAAAGGGCTTTTCAACCAGCAATCTCCGCCATTGATATTGTGGGCCAATCTCATCCAATGACCCACGATCTTCTAAGAAACCCCAATTTTCCTTAATGCGTTTTTCCTCTGCCCAAAGGAATTTTCTCTATTTTCCTTTATATTTCTTCTATTTTCACCAAAAGTGGCCTTTTTCATTATATGAACCTGGATCAATCCCGACCGTTGATATCTGCAAGATCAACGGCCCTAACTTAAAATCTCCACCATTTTCTCCCACCGCTCTCCAACTGACCCCGCAATCAAATCTCCACCGTTGGATGCTGTCATCCAACGACTATGCTCCAGGCCAAAGCCTCCAAAGCAGTTTTTGCCAAATACGCAGGATTTATTAATGTTTATTGGTTTTATGTAGGTATTAAAGTTTTTCAAAATAATTTAAAAGAGAATAAAAGCCAAGGATGACGATCCTCCAAGCTTTCATTAATCAAAACGATTACTACGAAGGAATCAACGCCACGTTTCATCGGTGCATCACGAGCACTGATGCCATATGAACCCTCTATGGCACCTGCACATCAACAAGACACAATGAAGCATGATTAAATCTAAGAGTATCAGTGTTGAAGACCAAATCAAGCCAGAGATGAAGAATTGAAGGTAGAATCACAGATTTGGTGGATTACGGCTAAGGTCAAAAATCAGAAGCCTAATCCACTAAATTAAACATATTTAAATAAAATCAAAAATATCTATCAAACAGAGATGCCTCCACTGCCACATCAGAGGCTAATTGATTCCTCTCAGCTACCAGATTTCCACCTGTAGCCTCAAAGCATTCAAACAGAGGGTCAAGTAATGATCAGAATAGAGGATATTTTCCTCAATACAGTCGAGCAGTTATTGCAAGCCAAACAGAGTTATTGCAGAGATAACACGGAGCCTTAAAGTCAATAAAAGCTTCTAGCACGCTTAAATACTTAATGTAAACCAATTAATATAGGAAAATATCTGTAAACTTCTCCCTTGAGCCCCTCAAAGGCCGAGAAGCATTAATTGTATTAATTGAACTCAGAATATCTTTTCTCTCTTTCGACCTCCTCATCCTTCTATAAAAACTTATTGAGGAGTCCATTGTAAATGTTGGTTGATCACTAGTTGTAGTACTGAAACTCTTTGAAATAATACATAGTCTGTAGAAGTTGAAGAAGAAATTGAAGCCTTGGAAGCCCTGATGATGTTTTTTCATGCTTGTTATTGAGAAGGCTCTATCATTGGATCCATGAGCTTGGCTGTTGGTGAAGTATTCTGAAGTGTTTAATGTTTTCCCCTATTTCAATTTTGTTCCATAAATTCTTACTACAATAGGATGAAAGTTTTAGGCCAAGAAATGACTCTTGGAAGCACCTTAGACCTATTTATCCTTCACTGTTTTATGTTTTCTTCTGCTGAGGTATTTTAGAGTCTTTAATCTCTCTCTTTAGTCCTCATGCTTGTTTATTTCTCTAATAGTTCGAATAGTTGGTTTCAGCATGATTTATGGTTCTCCCTGCTTGTCTGCTGCTACTTAAAGGTTGTTATTGAAGTCTCCCTTTGAAGTATCTTTGTTTACAATGAGCCAAGGAGGTCTGTTCTGATCATGCCCTTTGTCCTTTCTTGAAGAGTTGTCTTAAAGGTCTTTATAGTTGTGATCATAGATGTATTTAGGTGTTCCCTCTTCTATGACCGTAATTATCAGTGAATATTTTATGTTTTCTAAATCATTTGAAATAAAATCTTTGAGGAAATAGGGTGTTCCCTGAATCTTAGATTTCATTTTAAAATTTTTTTTGAAGTCATTATTTTCTTAAAGTGTGGTTTGTAGAATTCACGGTTAGCCATGTCTATCAAATAACTCTTTATTGCTTAAGTTATGCTTTCAAATTCCCTTTGTTGAGAATTAAACTTCTCTTTTCTAAATCATTAATGTCCATCTCATTCATAAAATAAATGATCCTGTGGCCAAGTTATATTTGCCCTTTGATATCCAATATCCATTTATAAGTTTGTCATAACCTATTTTTTGACTCCATTTCCCAATGAAACTGACATTTCCCCTTTCTATCTATCTTTCCTAGACCTTTTATGTTATGTTGTATCAATTCAACCAAACAAAAAAACAAACAATTGCACTTAACAACTAGTCTAAAACCAATACTCAAAGCACGCAAGATAAAACTTTGCAAAAAAATAATAATTTGAGAGATCCCTCTCTGAGAGCAGGAGGACTAGATCTTGTAACTCTAAAGATTGGTTCTGATGTTGCCTTGTCTTTTGATTTTCCAAACTATCAAAACATGGGAGACCAACATAATGGCGATCACGGTGGGACGATGAGTAAAATCTTTAAAAAAAACACTCCCTGTCTAAGTATATCATAAGTAGCCTTCTTCAAGCACTACCTAACAAATGGTAATCATGATAGGAATTAATTGAATCAGTGACAAACTAAGTAACCCTTAGGATTCTCGTAGGACCTTATCAAACCTTGAAAGAATCAATTAACAAGCCATAAGAGTGAACTTTGCATGTTTAAACACCTTATCTAAGTGTTAAATCAGATTTAGGACACTCTCATAACCTGTAAGACCAAAAAACTCAGAAAACCCCAAAAACATTGCAGTTTGGCTTTATAATAAACATGGTGGTGGAACCATCCAATATTTTACCTTCATAGAAGCTAAATAGTTTCCACCTGGCGACTCCACTAGCCCCAGTAGGCCTATTACTCATCTAGGTCTCTAGATCTCTTTAGGACTGTGTTAACCAACCTTGAAGAAGTTTAGAAGCTTAGTCCCATACTAGATAAGACATCGTGAGAGGTAAAACTCCCAAAAACAGTCCCTAAAACCTTAACCTCTCTCATTTTTGAAAAATAGTCTGGCTTCACATAGGATCAACACTAGATCCCGTCTGGACCCAAGTCCTCCTTTAATTGTTGAAAATCCAGAGAGAATTCTGTGGCAGACTTCTAAGTCTGGAAAATTAGCTGCTAATAGTAGCCTCTTAAGAACAAAGTCTGTCCCTGAAAACCTTGTTGTCTTAGAGGATTCACACTTTGATTTACATCATACAGAGAACATCTTTAGAACTATATCTCAAGGTGATTTAAACCAAATTGATCTTCACATTGCAGATTTGCGACAAAAATTCAGTAGAGAAGCCTCAGCTTCCACTCCTCCTGATTCCCAGCTTTTTAATCACTTTAGCTTTTTCCATAGCAAATCTGCTCAAAATCATTTTGTTGGCCCAAGTGTTTCTTACACTCCAATCCATACTACTACTATGCAAAACACTCTTGTTCAACCCACTTTCACTCTTGTAAATCCACCCTTATTTCCATCCATGGCAACATGGTATGCCCCATTAGTGTTACCACAACCTCTGCTTCCCTTACCGAATGAGTACCAATCCAAAATTTCTCATTTCACTAGAAAATAGTCTACAACAGCTCAACATCATGTAGATAGGATGGACGATGCATTCGATTACATGGAGATAGAAGAATAAACTGTGAAGATGAGGATATTCGCCCAAACTTTAGGAGGAGATGTGAAGAAGTGGTTTAAAAACTTACCTCCTAACAACATAAATGATCTCTCTGCTTTGCATCAAACATTCATCAACAAATGGGAACTCAAAAAGAACCCACTCCAAATACTAGCAGAGTATAGCAGCCTCAAAAGAAATCAAGGGGAGAGTGTTCATGACTAATCCACTAGGTTCAATAGCGTTTACAATGCTCTTCCACCTCACATGAAACCTCCCCAAGGCATGGCCTTAGTAAGGTATCCCGAAGGCTTTGATGCTGAAATGGCTTATCAGTTGAGGGGGAGAGATTACTTAACCTTAGAAGACATGCAAAAAGGAGCTGTGAGCATAGAAGAAAACATAATTGAGAAAAGAAATAGGTTGAGATCAAAGAAGAGGGTAACTTATAAAGATGACATGGTACCCTCAACCTCGACTTCTGACACAAAAATTGACAACCTAGTGAAGGTGATGGAGAGGATGCTCAAAAAGATCAACTTAAATGATATAGTGCCACCAAGAGAACCTCAAAACAACCAGAAAAGAAATAGAAATCAGAATTATAGAAGAGAAAACAATCAAGATAAGAAAAAAGAAAGTGACCAACAGGTTAGACCTCCCTTCCAACAAAACTATGTGGATCAATATGAGGAAGATAGGGAGATGGAAAGGTTGGGAGAAGCTCATGTAAACTTGATTGGATCAGACAGTGGGGATGATTTTTTCCTCACTGAGGAAGAACAAGGTTTCTTCTCTGATCAAAATACAAACACCTATGAAGATTCTGATGATTATAGATTGGGGTTTGAAAATGCAATCTTGGAGGTACACAAATAGTATGATCTTAGGATTAAAGGGAACGTACACAATTCAAAAGATAAGAACACTAGCACTGCTATCAAGAAAAATGTAGAAAGTCAGCCTAAGAAGACAAAAAACAAACCCATCACTTTGGCTAAAAACCCAGATTTAAACAAAGAGAAAAACAACCAGCCAAATTTTGAACAAAGTACTCCTGGCACTTCAGCTAGTGGTCCTAACAAAACTATCCCAATTACCAATCCAAACAAATTTTAGCGAATCAAAACTGCTGAAAGGAATTCAATTGAAAAAATAGATGTAAATATGAACAAGTCAATGGTTCCTTTCAGCCTTGAGGGAGAGATTGCAAAGATAAAAATTACCATCCCCCTAGCTGAACTAGTAACCCAAGAAGAGTACAAAAACCAAGTTTTAAAAGCTTTGAACCTAGGAAGTGATACTGACACCTTAAACTTGATAGATGACAAGCCTGAGTTGTTGTTTGGTCCAGAAGTTGAAGGAAAATACCAAGAAGGAGTTGTTCCTCCCTTCTATGTTATTTTGAACACACATGAGAAAATTTTACACAATGCCCTGCTAGATTCTGGAGCTTCACACAATCTGATGCCCAAGGTAGTAATGGAAAGCTTAGGCTTAGAAATTACTAAAAAATACAAAGATTTGTATTCCTTTTACTCAAGCAGAGTCAAATTTTTGGGTTTAATAAAATATTTATGTGTAACTTAGCTCAAATCCCTGCTAAGAGTCTAGTAATGGACATAGTTGTAGCTGACATTCCCCCTAAGTATGGCATGCTCGTATCAAGATCATGGGGAGCCAAACTTCAGGGAAGCCTTCAAATGGACATGTCTTATGCCACCATCCCTATTTTTAACCAAAACAAAAGACTATACAGGGAATATCACATGAATTACATGGTGAGAAACATAGATAAACCAAACAACTCTCCAATCTATTATATTCATTCAAGTTTAGATTCCTTTATCTTGTACAACGAAGATGAAATTACTCAAAAATAAAAGGAAAACATAGACCCAACTAGTTTACTAGAACAATCATAACTTCCCTCAAATTAGATATAAAACATTGGCAATCAACAACAACAAGAAAATGAAAATGAGGCAAATATACTTTGGACAATAAACTTTGATGGATCCTGTAATAAAACAAGTGCAAGGGCAGGTGTTTGGATTAAAAATACGACTCAGAGTTTTTCATATAAATTAGATTTCCCATGCACTAAAAATATTGCTGAGTATGAAGCACTTCTCCTAGGCTTACAATTGCTTAAACAATTAGAAGCCCAAAAGATATCAATCTTAGGAGATTCTGAACTTATCATAAGACAAATCAAAGGAGAATACTCAGCTAGAAATCTAAGGCTTAGGGAATATCGGAATGCTTCCCTTGATTTATTGAAAACCTTTGAAAAGTATGAACTTATTTTCATTCCTAGAGCACTAAATCATCTAGAAAATGAACTCGCTTTCAATGCCAGCAACTGCCAAATACCTAAGATAAATGAATAGCTTAGCATAAAGGTAAAACATAAGCCTGTTGTGCCTGATAATGAAGATCACTGGCAAGTTTTTGATTCTGAAAAACACATAGATGATTTCTTAAAATCAGAAAATGATTTTGACATACCAATATCAAAAACCAACCATAAAGAAAACTGTTTGTATATTGAACAAATCCCAGAAGTTGAAATGACATATTCTACTAATATAAATCATTATGAAAATCCTTCTGAAGCAGAGTTAGTTGACAACGCAGACCAAGAAGACTTGGAATTTTTACAATGCAAGAATGATACAATTCCAAGAGGTCTCACACCTTTAGAACACCTTTTCGAATTTAACGATGTAGCCAAAGAACCAATAATGGAGCCTGTGGAAACAAATGTAGAAGAACATAACATAGGCAGCCTATCAGAACCCAAGATGATTAAACTGTCCAGCACTCTCCCAACTCACATAAAATTGCAATACATAGAGTTGTTCAAAGAATTTAAATATGTTTTTGCTTGGGGGTACAAAAACTTGAAATCTTATGATACCAGCATCATTCAGCACAAAATCCCTCTCAAAGAAAATAAAAATCCTTTCAAACAAAAGCTAAGGAGAATAAACCCTATTTTACTACCTTTAGTTAAAACAGAAATCAAAAATATGCATGATGCTGGGATCATAGTACTAATTAGATATTCAGAATGGGTATCAAACTTAGTTTCTGTTAGAAAGAAGATAGGGGAAATCAGGCTCTGTATTGACTTCAGATATTTAGATAGAGCCTCTCTAAAAGACAACTACCCCTTACCCAAGATGGACCATATACTTCAAAGGGTAGTTGGGTCAAAAAGGATATCCCTCTTAGATGGGTTCTCAGGTTACAACCAGGTGTTAATGCTCCCAAGTGATCAAATCAAAACTGCTTTTACCACACCTTGGGGCACTTTTATGTATGTCAAAATGCCTTTCGGATTGATGAATGCAGAGGCCACCTTCCAAACGACCATGGAAATAGCCTTCTCTGAAGATATTGGCTATTTCATAATTGTAGCTGACATTCCCCCTAAGTATGGCATGCTCTTATCAAGATCATGGGGAGCCAAAATTCAGGGAAGCCTTCAAATGGACATGTCTTATGCCACCATCCCTGTTTTTAACCAAAACAGAAGACTATACAGGGAATCTCACATGAAGTACATGGTGAGCAACATATATAAACCAAACAACTCTCCAATCTATTCTATTCAATCAAGTTTAGATTCCTTTATCTTGTACAACGAAGATGAAATTACTCAACAAGAAAAGGAAAACATAGACCCAACCAGTTTACCAGAACAATCAAAACTTCCCTCAAATCAGATACAAAACATTGGTAATCAACAACAACAAGAAAATGAAAATGAGGCAAATATACTTTGGACAATAAAATTTGATGGATCCTGTAATAAAACAAGTGCAGGGGCAGGTGTTTGGATTCAAAATATGAATTAGAGTTTTTCATATAAATTAGATTTCCCATGCACTAACAATATTGTTGAGTATGAAGCACTTCTCCTAGGCTTACAATTGCTTAAACAATTAGAAGCCCAAAATATATCAATCTTAGGAGATTCTGAACTTATCATAAGACAAATCAAAGGAGAATACTCAGCTAGAAATCCAAGGCTTAGGGAATATCGTAATGCTTCCCTTGATTTATTGAAAACCTTTGAGAAGTATGAGCTTATTTTCATTCCTAGAGCACTAAATCATCTAGAAAATGAACTCGCTTTCAATGCCAACAACTTCCAAATACCTGAGATAAATGAACAACTTAGCGTAAAGGTAAAACACAGGCCTGTTGTGCCTGATAACGAAGATCACTGGCAAGTGTTTGATTCTGACAAACACATAGATGATTTCTTAAAATCAAAAAATGATTTCGACATACCAATATCAGAAACCAGCCATAAAGAAAACTGTTTGTATATTGTACAAATCCCAGAAGTTGAAATGACATATTCTACTGATATAAATCATTATGAAAATCCTTTAGAAGCAGAGTTAATTGAAAATGCAGACCAAGAAGACTTGGAAGGTTTACAATGCAAGAACGATACAATTCCAAGAGGTCTCACACCTTTAGAACACCTTTTCGACTTTAACAATGTAGCCAAAGAATCAAGAATGGAGCATGTGGAAACAAATGTAGAAGAACATAACATAGGCAGCCTATCAGAACCCAAGATGATTAAACTATCCAGCACTCTCCCAGATCACATAAAATTGCAATACATAGAGTTTTTCAAAGGGTTTAAAGATGTTTTTTCTTGGGGGTACAAAGACCTGAAATCTTATGATACCAGCATCATTCAGCACAAAATCCCTCTCAAAGAAAATCAAAAGCATTTCAAACAAAATCTAAGGAGAATAAACCCTGTTTTACTACCTTTAGTTAAAGCAGAAATTGAAAAGATGCATGATGCTGGGATCATAGTACCAATTAGATATTCAGAATGGGTATCAAACTTAGTTTCTGTTAGAAAGAAGACAGGGGAAATCAGGCTCTGTATTGACTTCAGAAATTTAAATAGAGCCTCTATAAAAGACAACTACCCCTTACCCAATATGGACCATATACTTCAAAGGGTAGTTGTGTCAAAAAGGATATCCCTCTTAGATGGGTTCTCAGGTTACAACCAGGTGTTAGTGCTCCCAAGTGATCAAATCAAAACTGCTTTTACCACACCTTAGGGCACTTTTATGTATGTCAAAATGCCTTTCGGATTGATGAATGCAGGGGCTACCTTCCAAAGGGCCATGGACATAGCCTTCTCTGAAGATATTGGCTATTTCATAATCATTTACCTTGATGACATAACCATCTTCTCAAAAACTGATGAAGAACATTTGATTCACTTAAGAAATTTTTTGAAAAGTGTAGGAAATTTGGCATGTCATTGAATCCCAAGAAGACACTCTTTGGTCTCCAAGAAGGTAAACTTCTTGGCCATATAATTTAGAAGAGGGAATCAAAATAGACCCTACTAGGATAGATGGCATATCATAGATCAGCCATCCAAGAAGCCTCAAATAATTACAATCTTTCATTGGAAAGATTAATTTTTTGAGGAGGTTTATCCCCAACCTTGTTGAACTATTAAAAAACATTACAAACATGCTTAAGAAATATGTAGGTGTAAAATGGACTTTACCAGCTAAACAATCATTCGAACTGGTCAAACAAGCTCTTACTCAAACACCAGTCTTGATTAGTCCAGATTTTAGCAAAGACTTTTATATCTTTTCTTTTGCATCTGAGCATACAATAGCTGTAGTATTACTTCAAAAGAATGACTTAGGGCAAGAACAATCGATATCCTTCTTTAGTAGGGCCTTAAGAGATGCTCCTCTCAAATACAAAATCATGGATAAGCAAGCCTTAGCATTAGTGAAAGCATTAAAGGACTTTAGATTCTATATTTTACACTCTCACATAATTTATTTTGTTCCACATACTGTTGTCAAGGACATTCTAAGTCAAGACCCTGATGGTAAAAGGGGAAAATGGATTGCAACTATTCTTGAATATTTCTTAGAAATCAGGCCCACCAAACTAGTTAAAGGGAAAGGATTAGCAAAAATTATGGCTGATTCTAACTTCCAAGCACTAGACATGAATATGGTAGAGATGTTGGAAGAAATAGAAGAGTCTACTGCCCCTTTCATTGAAGAAAAATTTCTGAATTGTCCTTAGTATGCTGACATTATTTATGTGCTTTTATATTTGAATTCCCCTCCTTCTTTTTCTAAAACTAAAGATAGATTTTTGAAACAAAAAGCTTTGAGTTATTGCATCTTAGATGGGGTATTATATTGGGAAAAATTTGTTGGAATTTTGCTTAAATTTTTACTTGAAGATGATGCAGGAAAAATCATGCATGAGTTGCATGACGGAGAATGTGGAGGACACCTCTACTAGAAGGCCACAGCAAACAAAATTCTTAGATCTGGTCACTATTGGCCTACCCTTTTCCCAGACACTCAGAATTTAGTCATGTCTTGCCATAAGTGTCAAATTTTTGATGGCAAAAGAAAAATCCTTCCCTTACCATTACATCCTATCAAAGTTGAGGCACCTTTTCAACAATGGGGTTTAGACTTCACTGGGGAAATTCACCCATCTTCCTCAGCCCAACATAAGTGGATCCTCACGGCCACTGACTTCTTTACCAAGTGGATAGAAGCTATACCCTCTAGAAATTCTAATGACTTTTTCATTATCAAGTTCCTTGAAACAAATATCCTATCCAGATTTGGTTGTCCCCGAAAAATCATAACAAATAATGTTGCTACTTTTAAATCTAAGAAAATGGTTCATTTCTGTTACAAATACCACATAACTTTAGGCCATTCTACTGCCTACTATCCCCAAGGAAATGGATTAGCTGAGTCTTCCAACAAGAGCCTCATCAATATCATCAAAAGGTTGTTGGAGCAGAATCAGAAATCATGGCACATTAAGTTGGTTCATGCCTTATGGGCTGATAGGTTAACTTCAAAGAAGTCAATAAATATATCCCCCTATCAGCTAGTTTATGGCATGGATACAGTCTTCCCCACCTCATTAGGAGTTCCAGTCATGAAACTCCTTCAAGAAGTTCAGGTTGAATAGAATGATATGCAGAGGAGAATCAATCAAACCATCCATTTACAGCATACCAAAGAAGAAGTCTATGAAAGGACGCAGTTAGTCCAAGAAAATGTAAAGAAACTATTTGATAAGAGGACTAAGGCAAACAATTTCTAGGTTGGAAATTTTGTTCTTAAATGGGATTCAAGAAGAGAAGAGAAGGGAAAACATGGCAATTTTGAGAACTTGTGGAAAGGCCCTTATGTTATTCATGCTAAGAGGGGTCACAATACATTTTTCTTGAAAGAATTGAATGGAAAAGATCTATATGGAGGTCCTATCAATGGCAGGATGCTAAAGCACTACTTCTGCCAAGAGTCATGAGTTTCAAAGCGTTCTTATTTTTTCATTGTAAATATCATAGTCTGAACATTGCATTAAAAGTTAGAAAAATAAAAATACAAAAACAGTAAAAGAAAGAAAAGAGGGCAGTTTGTAAAAACAATAAAGGTACAAGCCCATACCAAAAAAGAGAAACAAAAATCTGAAAGTGTGTAAGCTCAAATTCCACTCCTAAAAAACACACTTCTAGTTAGTCATACAGCTTAATCATGACTAATTAGTTTAAATTGATTGCTGATAGGTTAGTGAATCAGATTTGCCAAATAGCTTAATCTTGGCTTATCAGTTAGGTAGATTAGGTTAGAAATTAAAGGTTCAAAACATGCTCAAAATCTGAACCTTATTTTTCAAGAGAAGAATTACTCTAATATGTTTAAACCATGAGTCAAAGATAGAGGCAAACTGGTTCTAATATGCCCAAAATCTGAACCAGATAATAAGGAAAAAACAGCTCGAATGAACTCAAAAAACAGAGCTGAAGAAAGAGAAGGTCGTGCTTAGAACTTTCAAATCTTAAGCCTTCCATTTTGATTTAATTTTCTGTAAAATAATATCTATGTGTAGCTTTTTTTTTATGCCATAGATCAGCAACAAGTTGGACTGTTCAATCCTGACTTGTATGCTTTTAAATTTCATTTTAGAAATTAGAGAATAAAAATCTGTTAGACTGTTTAATCCTAACAGATAGTAGATTAGGTAGAGACGCTTATGAACTCAACTATTTAAACTGAGTTCATGAAGAAATAAGAAGTAGACTTAGATTAGTTTTTTTCTTTCAAAAGAATAAATTTTTTTGTAAAATATTTTGCCAATCCAAGTGCACTCTAAAGAATAAAAAATGTTAGATCAGTAGGATTGGGTAGGTAGAAAGCTTGTGTTGATGAAGTTCCATTGTTTTTTCATGGCTGCTAATATTTTCAAAGAAAAAGAAGATCATCCAAGGAAATAAAGTTGCAGCCCAATGGATGAGGCACTGATCAGCCCCCAGAGAATGCAAGTCTAAAATTCTTGATGCCTTCAATAAGACACCATCCCCAAGTGGAGCCACTGTTAGCCACCTATAAAATTTTTCATATCAAATGGTGGCTAAATCATTTTTTGAGCTTTCAAGAAACAAGTTTTATTGCCAAAATTTGTATCTCTTGAAGACTCATGAAGACATCATACCCTTTGTTTAATTATATACTGTTGTTTCCCTCTTAATTATGAAATTCTGTTGATTTCATGAAGAAAATACTACTGCAAAAATCCCCATTTTTCCCTCATTTTAACCCTCTTCTCACTTCAAAATTAACCTCCATTTTTACCCCTTTTCCCCATGAAATTCCTCTATTTTTCATGTATTCCCTTTTTCCCTTCATTAAAATCCCTTTTATAAGGTTTGAAACTCACTTTTGAACCTTACCGAAACCCCCAAATCCATCAAAAAACATTGAAAATTTTCATAAAAAATAAGTTTTTTAACTATGGGCTTAAGCCCCTTTGGGCTAATTCCTAACCACTTCCCCACCACATGCCCACACCCTATAACCAGGTGATATCTACATCGGGCGCTTATCGCATCGGAACAAGTCAGAGCGCGCAAGTCCTTTCGTTTTATGAAACTCTGATGCCGATTGGCCCCTTTGAATATAACCCCGATCCCTTGTCTTATTCGCATAACCTTGGGCCCGTAATCGGGCGCTAAAAACATTGAATAGACCCATCCTGATCATATTTTTTCCTTTGTAAATACAAAAAACCCATTTTTCTAAGTTTTGGTCTAATCCCACTGGTTCATGTTATTATATGAGAAGAACCATTGATCTTAGGAACCAATCAACGGTAAACAGAATCTCACATCGAAGATTTACAAATGGGTAGATTGAAAGACCAACACCATGCTTTCGATGCCGATTGGCCCTTATATATATAAAGCCCCAATCCCTTTTCTTTTTTCCACATAACCAAGGCCCTGCAGTCAGGCGCCAAGCCACATACATATATAACCCGCCCTGAGCCATTAAAACTTTGTATTTAATAAAAAAATGCCTTTTTTATATATTAAAAGGGTCTGTCGTTCATTGGTCGGAGCCTTTCCCAACCGTTGATCTTTGGACCAATCAACGGACTGCGCAATATCACATTGGGAGATCTCATTGGGCGCGCTTAATATTTTTTTTGTTGCCTCCGATTGGAATTTTCCTAATCCATCCTCCACCATCGATCTAATCTGCAGATCGACGGCCCACAGTCAATCGCTTCGGTGCTCCCATGTCCATTGCCAGGCCAATCACGAAGCTCCGATTGCATCTGGGCCATCCACATGTCCAGATCGGACGGTCCAGATCTTTCCTCCCGACTTTGGTTTAAATTCATATACCTCGTTGTGTAATTTTTTTTCGGCCAATCTTAGCCGTTGATCTCTACAGATCAACGGCCCATATTAACCCTTCGTCTGCCTCATAATTTATTTTATTTATGCCCCAGATTTTATCTCCATCGTTCATTTTTTGATCCAATGGCTTAGATTGAAACCGCCTTCGCTCTGCCCCACCTGTTATCACCCGTGCATCTCATCTATAACGCGCTCACTCCCCACCATCTGATTTGAGGCCCTAGATCTAACGGCTGACATTCCATATCGCCTAACTTTAAGCATGGGCATTAATTCCCCAAAATCACGCGAAATGGGTGGTATTCAAAATCCACGTGTCAGGTGGGAACGCATATCGCGTTCGAAAAGGAAATACCGCCTACCCTCTTTATCACCGCGCGATACTACTGGTTTCTTGGACCAAAAGCAACCTTCCCCATTTGCACTATGATCTATTACGTTCCTCCTTGACCATTGATCTCTGCAGATCAACGGTCTTAGATCATTTTCGCGTCGTTTCATTTCCCTCCACATTTTCCAAAGGGCTTTTCAACTAGAAATCTCAGCCATTGATCTCGTGGGCCGATCTCATCCGACGACCCACGATCTTCTAAGAAACCCCAATTTTCCTCAATGCATTTTTCCTCTGCCGAAAGGGATTTTCGCTATTTTCCTTTGTATTTCTTCTATTTTCACCAAAAGAGGCCCTTTTTCATTATATGAACTCGGTTCAATCCTGACCGTTGATCTCTGCAAGATCAACGGCCCTAACTTAAAATCTCCACCATTTTCTCCCACCGCTCTCCGACTGACCCCGCAATCAAATCTCCACCGTTAGATGTTGTCATCCAATGGCTATGCTCCAAGCCAAAGCCTCCAAAGTAGATTTTTCCAAATACGCAGGATTTATTAATGTTTATTGGTTTTATGTAAGTATTAAATTTTTTCAAAATAATTTTAAAAGAGAATAAAAGCCGAGGATGACGATCCTCCAGGCTTTCATTAATAAAAAAGATTACTACGAAGAGTTCAACGCCACGTTTCATCGGTGCATCATGAGCACTGATGCCATATGAACCCTCTATGGCACCTGCATATCAACAAGACACAATGAAGCATGATTAAATCAAAGAGTATCAGTGTTGAAGACCAAGTCAAGTCAGAGATGAGGAATTGAAGGTAGAATCGTAGATTTGGTGGATTACGGCTAAGGTTGAAAATCAGAAGCCTAATCCACTAAATTAAACATATTTAAAGAAAATCAAAAATATCTATCACATAGAGATGCCTCCACCGCCACATCAGAGGCTAATTGATTCCTCTCAGCTACTAGGTTTCCACCTGTAGCCTCAAAGAATTCAAACAGAGGGCCGAGTAATGATCAGAACATAGGATATTTTATTCAATACAGCCGAGTAGTTATTCCAAGCCAAACATATTTATTGCAGAGATGACACAGAGCCTTAAAGTCAACAAAAGCTTCCAGCAAGCTTAAATACTTAATGTAAACCAATTAATATAGGAAAATATTTGTAAACTTCTCCCTTGAGCCCCTCAAAGGCCAAGAAGCACTAACTATATTAATTGAACTCAGAATATCTTTTCTCTCTTTTAACCTCCTCATCCTTCTATAAAAACTTATTGAGGAATCCATTGTAAACATTGGTTGATCACTAGTTGTAATACTGAAACTCTCTGAAATAATACATAGTCTGTAGAAGTTGAAGAAGAAATTGAAGTCTTGGAAGCCCTGATGATGTTGTTGCATGCTTGTTCTTGAGAAGGCTCTATCATTGGATCCATGAGCTTGGCTGTTGGTGAAGTATTCTAAATTGTTTAATGTTTTCCCCTGTTTCCATTTTGTTCCATAAATTCTTACTACAGTAGGATGAAAGTTTTAGGCTAAGAAATGACTCTTGGAAGCACCTTAGACCTGTTTATCCTTCACTGTTTTATGTTTTCTTCTGTTGAGGTATTTTAGAGCCTTTAATCTCTCTCTTTAGTCCTCATTCTTGTTTATTTCTCTAATAGTTCAAATAGTTGGTTTTAGCATGATTTATGGTTCTCCCTGCTTGTCTGCTGCCACTTAAAGGCTGTTATTGAAGTCTCCCTTTGAAGTATCTTTGTTTACAATGAGCCAAGGAGGTCTGTTCTGATCATGCCCTTTTTCCTTGCTTGAATAGTTGTCTTAAAGGTATTTATAGTTGTGATCATAGATGTATTTAGGTGTTCCCTCTTCTATGACCGTAATTATCAGTAAATCTTTTATGTTTTCTATGTCATTTGAAATAAAATCTTTGAGGAAATAGGGTGTTCCCCGAATCTTAGATTTCATTTTAAAAAAAAAATTGAAGTCATTTTCTTAAAGTGTGGTTTGTAGAATTCATGGTTAGCCCTGTCTATCAAATAACTCTTTATTGTTCAAGTTATGCTTTCAAATTCCCTTTGTTGAGAATTAAATTTCTCTTTTCTAAACCATTAATTTCCATCTCATTCATAAACTAAAGGATCTTGTGGCCAAGTTATATTTGCCCTTTGATATCCCATATCCATTTATAAGTTTTTCATAACCTCTTTTTTGTCTCCATTGCCCAATGAAACTGACATTTCCCCTTTCTATATATCTTTCCTAGACCTTTTATGTTCTACTGTATCAATTCAACCAAAAAAACAAGCAAACACTTGCACTTAATAACGAGTCTAAAACCAATACTCAAAGCACACAAGATAAACCTTTGCAAAAAAAAAAAATTTGAGAGATCCCTCTCTAAGAGCAGGAGGACTAGATCCTGTAACTCTAAAGATTGGTTCTGATGTTGCCTTGTCTTTTGATTTTCCAAACTATCAAAACACGGGAGACCAACAAACTCAAGGAATAGAGAGGCATTCTCTCAACATCATCTTTACCCACTCTCATTTTAGATTCAGCGTTGTGGCAAAAGCAGCAGGGGAAGGATAGCAGCCTTCCAAATTTCATCTTTGGCATGGGAGATGTCAAAGAGGAGGATCACCATATGACAGTCGTTCTTCATGAGAGATCATCAGCGCTGTCACTATGGAGGATAGATCCATATTGGAACTCCCAGCTGTTGGTGGAGTATTCCAAGGATATTTTCACTTGTATGATATTGGATGACCAACTACATGAGGAGGGATATTCAGTTAGAGATGGGGTCATCTACTACCATGGTAGGATATTCTTATCTAGAGCTTCCAAGCTCAAGGAGAAGTTGCTACAAGCAGCTCATGGAGATTTCCTTTCCAGCCACACCTATTCTATGAGAGCATACCACACCATCATGGAGGGGTATTTTTGGGAAGGCTTTGAGGAGGAGATATATCAGCGTTTGAGGTGATGCATGGATCATGTAGAGATGGAGGAGATACATAAGTCTTTGGAAGGGTTAGCACAACCACCTCTTTTCTCTTTGAGGATGAGAGGAGACCATCTATGAGCCACTCCATTTGTATGAGAAATGTATATGGTAAGGATATTGTTTGGTTGTATAATGATTTATATAATGAAGATGTGCATTCCTTAACCATATATGCGCAGGATATTGCTCAAGGAAAGAGCATTCTTCATTCTAGACTTCATGGTCTACTTGAGGACATAAGGATTATTGGTGATGGCCACTCCCTAGGAGGACTTGGGGAGATTGTATCTTTTGCAAAGCATGCTCACTTTGCACCATACAACATACACTTCCTCCAAATTTGTAAGGATGTTGGGGCAACAAGCAAGTGGTGGGGAAGCCACACATCATTTCATTTTTTATTGAAGTTGAGAGTCAAACTGTGTTGGCTACATTTGAGGGACCATTGTACTTCCCCTTGCTTCATATGGAAGCTAACATGATTCTCATTTTAGTTCCTTATGTTGCTGTTCTTATTTTTATTTGTAGCATGATTGGGGAAGTGGCACATTGGTTGGATGTGTCCCTTGGGGGAGATATTTCCCACATTGTTTGCATTGCATGTTCTAATGGGAGCATGAGAGGTCATATGGCCAACACAACCAAACATTTTTTCTTTCATGAGGTGGGCCATGGGACTGATTGGGTGCCATATGATGGTGATTTCCAACTCATCATATATGGAAGGATTTGGGCCAGCATGTTTCATAACGTTGGAGAGGAGATCCTTGAGGATCTAGTCTTCTTCTTGCCACTTGAGGGAAACTTTATTGCAGCCCAAGATCAGCAAACACTCTACACTTATCATAAGTGGAGAGGAGGACAGTGTGGGATAGGCTATTTTGTCTACCATGTTCATATTTTCAGCCCACCTACATTGCAGGAGCTCAAGGTGGAAGATGATTTTCAAGAGTTTCAATGTTGGAAGGTAACTCACTATATATGGATGATTGCTTGGGGATGGAGGATCCACATGGGAATGATGATTCCCAATGCATTTTAGATCCCATGCCTCAAGGGGACCTTTGGACAACACCTTATTGCCTTCTTCAGCACTCTACTTGTTCAGGATGATAGCTATTTAGCTAACTTACATGCTTGGGAGGGGCAATATGGAGATTGTTGAGGAGGTAAATCCCCTCTGCGGACAGAGGCGATCCCTACTAGCCCAGCAGGGGTCTAGCAACAAACAAACAATGCTATGACGCAAGCTCCTAATTACGAATGAAAGACTTGGGATAGAAGCCTACCTGGATTCCAACGCTATGATCTGAAGAATAAGTGTCCCCGTCCTTCAGCCCTGGCAGATCACAATCCTTCCACGATCTCCGCGGATGAACACCTGCACATAGAAGAAACGAACAGATACAAGCATAGGAACCAACATACGTAACTAAACATCGGTCAGAAAAGATATTACTCGCATTAATATGATGGGAAACGGAGTGGAACCATAATCATAGTCATCTATTAAGTAATAAACGAATAGAAGTTACAACCAAGTTCTGACATCGCAGCTTCCTTCGAACGGGTCTCCGGTCGTCCACGTCTCGCAAAGCTCGCCAAGGAAAGGGAAAACCTCTCCAGAGTCTCGTAACAATGGTCTCCTCGCTTGAATGGGCCTTAAGGGAAAGAAGGGATTCTTTACAGCACAAAGGCACTTGGGAATAGGGAGATGAAAAGCTTCAGCACTTCAAGACTTTCAGCCCTTCAGCCCCTTCATCAATGGATGAAGGCTATATTTATAGAGGAGAGGAGGAGGTTGGGATCCCTACAATAGTGGAAGGGAGGCCTTATCCTTTGGGAGGTTCCCCATAAGGTGGAAACAAGAGGCCAAAGGAGGAAGGTCATGGTTATTCAGGCGAAACCACTCCTGATGACTCATCCACGAAGTTGTTGTAATCGAAACTTCGCCTCTTTTTTTAAAAAACTTTCCATAAACAGAGTGGCGCGGGTACAACATTGGGACAGAGCGCCAATTGGCGCGGGCTCAGTGTTAATTTTCCCCCATTGGCGCGAGTACATAACGGGCTACCAGCGCCAATGCAAAAACATGTGTTTTTAGGGGTCTGCTCAGGAAATGATAAACAGGAGAAATGTTATCCTCATGGAAAGGGATGCAATGAAGGTATTTCCAAGGCTTGACATTGCTCACAGGTCACATAATGGGTCCTCCATTGTGCGGGACGGGGAATGGTAGGGACGGTGACAAATTACTGTGTAACAGATGCCCCCTAAAGCATGAGGCCCGAGAGAGAGAGAGGGGTGAAATGCTTTACGAGAACATGTTCAACCGAAGGCCCGCCGTCGGAAAACCTACGCAGAAAGATACAACTGATATCTCAAGTACATGATGTATATGGTATGGACGCAGCCATCCGAACAGAGTATGCTATAATCTAGATCCAGGGTATGGGCGCAGCCATCCAACTAAGATCAAACAACTAGACTCAGGTATGGTCGCAGCCATCCAATCAGTGAGTCATGTACATAATGATAATAATCCACAATCGCAGCCTGGATTACAACAGACACAATCCAGGGTCTTGCGCTCCATCTCGACCCAACAAAGTACAAGTTCAAGCATGTGAATATGTGAGCTGAAGTCGAACATGCAAGAACATCGTCCGATTACCAGCCAATGATGAAAGCTGTTAACAGACGCGAGAGAAACCACCAATAATGACAATGGTCCTCAAGGTACTACAGGTACAATCTACGGCGTGCGAATAAATGAGTTGACATCGAACACCCGCAGAATCACTCGATCGGAGGTCAATGATGTAAACCTCACGTCGAATGCGACGAACCTGCCATTGAGGCATGCAGGCTCCAAGGTACCATCAGGAGTCTCTAGACCAACTTCCTGGATAATGAGTTGAAGTCGACAGAAGTGACCTTGATCGAAGTTGGGCCATAATGATTCCCACATCATCGACACGAGACAGAGGAACATGATGTTTTTGTTGTGAATCAGGATCGTATGAGAAACAGAGGAAGGTTGATATTTGCAGAGGCCAACTTCTCTTGAACACATAAACGGCACGACAATGGACTTGGCAGTATTTGACATCAACGGATCAAAGGTCATGGCGACAAGGCAGTGAACAGATGAGAGGTCAAAAGAGATTACCCAAACCCATGGAAGCAAAGTGAAACAACGAGATGAGATGTCCCCAACCCGACACGAATGCAGACAAGTGCCATGTTCAAGAGCGACATACCGCCGACGACAACGACAATGGTTCCATTTTTCCCCCACCATTTCTGGCGAGTACCCCAATTATTTTTGATAACAAGCTTGAAGGGGATAGCATATGCTTGTGATATAAGTCCGCCCTTCGGGCGAATCCATCCTAGTGCATTTAACGAGTCCTAGGAAGGAGAAACTCGGAGAACGTCATTTCGACTATATCCAATGTCATCAGGGTTTAACGAGTCTGACAAAGGAAGAACTCGGCGTCTTTTCATGTTTAGAGAGTTTGAAAAGACAGCGAAAAAGAAAACTCCACAGGTCCCTTTTCGTAAATAGTTCCCCAGATCCGAAAATGTAGAAAACAATATCCGGGAAAACCTCCTAGTCGCGATAGGCTAGGGTATTCCTTTTTCGTAATCAATCCATCCCAGCCCGAAAAAGGGTTAAACTTATACTGGGTGAATGTCGATTCATGTCCATTTTAACGAGATCGAAACGACAAGGGCCTCGGCAATCTTTTCATGTTTAGAGAGTCAGAAAAGAGCTGAAAGATGACTCCTCCTGGAGGAACGAGTGGTATAAAGGGTAGCAACTGGTTCCGGTAATGGTGGAACTTCTCAAAACATGATAAAAGTCAAGAGGCTGGCTAACAAGACCACTCATCGCAGCGGTTCCTCAGGAATAGGTAAAACAACCAAGTGAAGGCATATGATCGGCCAAGCAGATAATGACGATGGAGCGAGAAAACCAAGGCTCATCTGGCAAAATAGGCTGATAAGATGACAATCACAAGGGGTAAAATGGGAAAGGTTTCATTTTTACACAAGCTTGAAATCAGGAAACTCTGCTTGAAGTTGGTTTCATTTTCACACAAGCTTGAAACAAAGATAAACTATGCTTGAAACCGGTTTCATTTTTACACAAGCTTGAAACGGAAACAAACTATGCTTGAAAAAGTAAGCATGCCCCCAGCATGGTGACACAATTCGAGGTACATGCCCCCCAAGCTTCAGTTCATATGAAAAGAAGATGGAGTGAAGGTTCAAATTACAAGATCAAAAGAAAAGACTCGACTGGGATTTTACGAGATCTTATCAAAGACTCGAATTGAACGGGAACGTGTTTCATTGTTTTAACGAGGTTGACACATTAAAAGAACTATCCTCAGACATCCTTGTTTCATTTTTTAAGGAGCTTGACACAAGACAAGGAACTATGCTCTGACAACCTTGTTTCATTTTTTAAGGAGCTTGACACAAGCAGAACGAACTATGCTCCGACAACCTGGTTTCATTTTTTAAAGAGCTTGACACAGGGAGGGAACTGTGCTCTAACCAGCTTGTTTCATTTTTTAAGGAGCTTGACACAAGGAAAAGAACTATGCTCCGATCGACTTCATCATAATGAATGAGAAGTCATCGCTTCCAAGAGTTCCACACCAGATGGGAGGAAATCATCCTGGAAGTCAGGACCCAATGCCCCCAGCACTCGATGCACGACGGCATCATCACTGAGCACAGGCACGGGGTAGGTAGCCACATAGTTGACCTGCGGTGGAGCAGATACAACGGGTGGATAGAAACCAGGAGGGGGTGATGGAGGACCAGATGCCATATTAGGACCAAAGAACGACAGCTGATCAATGGTCACAATCCGTCCTTCATGTGGAAAGCACATCACGCGAAAGAGGGAGGAGACAAGTGCTCCCATGGCATAAGTGTAATCGCGCCCCAGGAGCAGATTGAAATCCAAAGGGCCTGGAACGACCATCACGTCCATATGGATGGTTTTACCTCCCAAAGTAACAGGTAACCTTGGAAGGATCCCCAACGGTTGACTGGTTCTTCTATTGAATGTCAACAGATTCTGCGTAACAGGCGCAAGTGGCGGCGAACCGAAAGCTTGCCAGGTAGTTGATGACAGAATACTAACAGAGGCACCTTCGTCTATAATGGTGCTGGGTACAACCAGACCAAGAGCCCGTACTGTGATCTCGAAAGGCACATAAGACGGAAGGCGAAATCCTGCAAATCGATTCCAGTCAAAGGAAGCGACCAAACTACTCGGAGGGGCTACCATCGAGATGCGAAGGTCTTCCCCTGATGTTACGGAAGCAGAAGCCTCCTCCATGACCTCCTTCTCGAAGGCGGGAGGTATATCCTCTGGAGTCTCCATCATGGGAGGCGGAGGAGGAGCTTCTTGAAGCACAGGGACAGGAGAATATTTCTCCAAGTCTGAAGAATCTAAAGCTCCGACCGACTTACATCAAAATGAACAAGAAGGCGATACTTCCAAGAGTTCCACACCAGGAGGGAGAAAAACATCTTGGAAATCAGGACCCAATGCCCCCAGCACACTATGCACGACAGCATCGTCACTGAGTAAAGGCACGGGGTAGGTAGCCACGTAGTTGACCTGCGGTGGGGCAGATACAACGGGTGGATAAAAACCCGGAGGGGGTAATGGCGGACTAGTTGCCATGTTAGGACCAAAGAACGAAAGCTGATCAATGGTCATGATCCGTCCTTCATGCGGAAAACACATCACATGAAAGAGGGAGGAAACAAGCGCTCCCATGGCATAGGTGTAATCGCGCCCCAAGAGCAGATTAAAATCCAAGGGGCCTGGAACAACCATCACGTTCATATGGACAGTTTTACCTCCCAAAGTAACAGGTAACCTTGGAAGGATCCCCAACGGTTGACTCGTCCTTCTATTAAACGTCAACAGATTCTGCGTAACAGGCGCAAGTGGCGGCGAGCCAAAAGCTTGCCAGGTAGTCGAAGACAGAATACTAACAGAGGCACCTTCGTCTATAATGGTGCTGGGTACAACCATACCAAGAGCCTGTACCGTGATCTTGAAAGGCACATAAGACGGAAGGCGAAATCCTGCAAATCGGTTCCAATCAAAGGAAGCGACCAAACTACTCAGAGGGGCTACCATCGAAATGCGAAGGTCTTCCCCTGATGTTACGGAAGAAGAAGCATCCTCCATAACCTCCATCTCGAAGGCGGGAGGGATATCCTCCGGAGCCTCCATCATGGGAGGCGGAGGAGCAACTTCTTGAAACACATGGACAGGAGAATCTTTCTCCAAATCTGAAGAATCTGAAGAAACCAGAAGCACATGAGGGTTATGAGATCCACTCTCGACAGAAAAGACCTGGTGCACCGCAGACGGGGCCAGTTCAACCGATCCGACGACCAATGGTTGGTCAAGGACGGATTCGTGGATTTGAATTTCTGGGGGAGTGGGATCGACCAAGGATGACTCTTGACCAATCACGGCATCAGTAGGTGGAAGACTCAAAGAAAGCTGTTTATAACCAGCCGGGAGGCATGGTGTAGAAACAGTCGGGTTGTCCAAGACTCGCTTGGCTTCATCCATATAAGGACAAAGGTGAATAGCATGGTGCCCTTCACACAACTTACAGGGATTGGTGATCTTACCCTGCTTCTTAGGAGCCTTATCAACACCAGTTGAAGATGTGCCCCCAACCTTGCTCCCGGAAGTCAGAGCCAATGGTGGACGACCGTTGGACCATGCTTCAAGCACCTTGGGAATGCCAGGGCAGTCTCGAAGCAGATGGTCTCCCGTGCACAACATGCACGGGAACTTGACTTTCCGAGGAGGGTTGGAAGGACTATCAAGAGGAGATTCCTCAGGGACAGTAGCTGTAAATAGGTTGAGAACAACCAAACAGGCAACCCAACAGTTAACCCAGGAAGGGACAACGTCGCCATGTAAGGAGCACCAATATTTCCAAAAGGAGGAAAATGACCAGGATTCCCTTCTGAGGGGATTCCTTGGTTGGTGAACTCTGAAAAAGTTGCCATCAAACTCAAAACCACACACGGGCTGAAAAAAGAGTTAAGACACACGATCAAACAGTCAACAAGCAATGCTATGACGCAAGCTCCTGGTTACGAATGAAAGACTTGAAATAGAAGCCTACCTGGATTCCAACGCTATGACCTGAAGAAGAAGTGTCCTCGTCCTTCAGCCCTGGCAGATCACAATCCTTCCACGATCTCCGCGGATGAACACCTGCACATAGAAGAAACGAATAGATACAAGCATAGAAACCAGCATGCGTAACTAAACATCGGTCAGAAAAGATATTACTCGCATTAACATAATGGAAAACGGAGTGGAACCATAATCATAGTCATCTATTAAGTGATAAACGAATAGAAGTTACAACCAAGTTCTGACGTCGCAGCCTCCTTCGAACGGGTCTCCGGTCGTCCACGTCTCGCAAAGCTCGCCAAGGAAAGGGAAAACCTCTCCAGAGTCTCGTAACAATGGTCTCCTTACTTGAGTTGGCCTTAAGGGAAAGAAGGGATTCTTTACAGCACAAAGGCACTTGGGAATAGGGAGATGCAAAGCTTCAGCACTTCAAGACTAGCTTGCCATGGATTTGAGCAGGCTTTTATAGATGGGGAAGGAGGGAGTTGGGATCCCTATTATTATAGGATTGGCCCTATCAACAAGGAAGGTTCCATGGAAGGTGGCAAAACCACTTCCCTTCCATAGAACTCCCACAGCCAAACCTCCCAACTCAAGATAGGCAATGGTTGTGAGTTTGTTTGAACTCAACTTCCGCCATCCATATTTAAAAAATAGTCCCTAAAATGGGTGGCGTGATTGCTGCTCTATGACAGAGCGCCAAGTAGCGCGAATTTCAGGTAGCACTTCATTGGCGAGCAATCGAATCGTATACCTGCCGCCAACGCAGTTATTGTTTTTCATGATTTTTGCAAGGAGATGTCTTAAGGTAAAATGAAGCTCATGCTTAGAGGAATGCATTGATGATGTTTTCAAGGCATGACAATGTTCACAGGTCACAAAATGGGTCCTCCATTGTGCGGGACGGGGAATGGTAGGGACGGTGACAAATTACCGTGTAACACTATTTGAAATAACAAGACCTTGTCTTGGAAGAATGCACTTCATTAAAACAATTTAATTAGACACTAGTTTTTCACTGCATATAGTATGTAGTGATTACATGTGAGCACCATGTGTTTGTGCAATACATGAATATCTCCACTCAAGAATCAAAGTGCCCACTTAGGCATCGGGGAACGTTATAATTTATGAATGAGTGATTTAGGACAAGCGTTGATGTGAGCCTTGATCCATGTCTATGGTGTGGATTCAACTCTGAATACAAATTTCGAAAGGTTTTACAAATAAAGCAAGGGGCTAACAAGACCTTCAAGCAGTAGAGAGTTTTGGAATCTTGAATTGTCTTGATGTAATTTTTAAAACCTATCGTTATGGTTATAATTAAAATGAAATGTATCTTGGTGGTAATTATTTATTAATCAATCTATCCATTGGGTCTTAGATAGAAGGTGATCGGGTGCTATGTTAAGGCACTCCTTGATGTGAAGTCACCGATTCAATTCCCCTCCTTGAAGGATTTGAGTGATATATTGGACATGATAAAGATCTTATTCTTTCTTTGATTTTTAAAAAGACCATATTGTTATTAGTCAATATTTTTCTTGTTAGAATTAATGGAGAAAGCTATACTTAGCTGTTTTTGTGATAAGGATAGGATTGATACTCTAAGATTAGGTTTGAGATCCTACTATCTAGGGAGTGGTTCAAACCACCCTGTTAGTGTGCAAGGTTGTATGTACGAGGTTCTTCTGAATGAAGATGTGCATTTATGTGGAGTGCTTTGGCACTCTCAAGGTAACTCACCTAGAGATCTATTTAATTTATTATCATTTTTTATCATGGTACCAGAGCGCATGGGATGAGAGGCTTGTGGCTAAGTCCTTTGAGGTGTAATTGAGCATATTGCAGGCATTTTTGAGTTGTGTTTAATTTCGGTTGAGATCCAGATCGCTGTTGAGGAGTGCAAATTGCTATTGTCTTCATTTGTGAGGCGAATCAGCATTCGTGGAGCGTCGTGGAAGAAGGCACGGAGACCTAGTGCCATATTGGAGTGTCGTGGCAGAGATCTACGCTCGTGCCACCACCAGTTGTTGGAATAAGGGAGCGACTGCTACGTTTATCCAAATCTATGTCATTCCTGCAGCTTCTGCGAGTGTTCACCTTTTTTTCAAGTCCGACTACTGTGAATGTTTGGTGTGCCATTCACTCCAAGCATAGTGGCTGAATCATTTGCTGTTGCTTCCTGCTTCCTCTCCATCTGTAGGGTTCTAGGAAGAACGTGCATTTCTTAAATTTGATCCCAGAATTTGCTAAGTCTAACACGCGAGGGATATTTTCCAAGACCAAATTATTGTGGAAACAAAACATCCTCATCCTCAATAGCTTGATGGTTTTTTGAGGTGGCCTCGAAATAGAAGGCTGTGGGTTCGTCAAGAAATAGGAAGGAGCCTCTGCTATTACTGAAGGGTGCACTCGAGTGAGGTTTCATTGGTAGCTTTGCTTCAGATTTGGCTATGTGGCATAGCAGCCACAGTCTGCACCACGATGTTCTACGGTTGAAGAGATGCCAAAGGGAGTAGTTGCCCGCTAGCGTGGTAACGAGGTTGTTGGAGCTCTTGAGAGGACCGAGTGGAGACAGAAAGAAATTTGGAAGTGAAATAAGTTGGACTCTTCCAATATGTCTATATTTTTAGACATATTTGACATTGATGATTTTTTTTTCATGTGGCCATTTGGAGGAATTATTGGCATGGGTAGTATTTTCGAGTCAAAAGAAATTCCAGAAAAACAATGTGGTTTTATTGATGATTGCGAGTATCAAGAGGGACAATCTACCCTGCAAGATCCTGAGATTGAAGACCCACTAGTTGTTCTTCAGGAAGGATGTAAACATGAAGTTGATTACAAAGACTTGGAAGAAGAAGAAAAAGCTGGAAAGAACTCAAATTATGATGATCTCATGAATGTTTCTCAGTGTGCAAATGTTAGCAACAACAACAAGGAAGAAGCAACAAAATTTGAAGAGGAATTAAAGTTTCTTGAAGCATGGCTTGAAACACCATGTTTTGATGAAGTCTCCATAGAATTTGCACCAATGAATGTTGAAGACAACATGGATGATGTTCAGATGTTTGATAGTGGAAGTAGTGAGAGGAAAAATTCTCCTACCAAGCTTGTACCCTTTAAAGTGTTATCAATTACCAGCAATCAAGATATAAAAAAGACAACCTACAATCAAGATCGAGGAGGACAAGAGTTCAAGCGTTACGTCTTTGGGGAAGAAAACATAAAAAGGAGCAGAAGATATATCACTACCTCATGGAAAGAAAAGTAAAGATGAAGCCTTGCCTAGGAATGAACAAGCATGGACTCTAAATCAAGAAGACTAAAATGAAAACTTTGTTACCAAGTTTTTTTATGTACTATTGTAAGCCTAACTGAGACTGGACGAGTAGGCATATGCTATTCTTTCAGTACCCTTTCTCCATAAAGGGGAAGTGTTAGAATTAATGGAGAAAGCTAGACTTAGTTGTTTGTTGTGATAAGGATAGGATGGAGACTCTAAGATTAGGTCTGAGATCCTACTATCTAGGGAGTGGTTCAAACTACCTTGTTAGTGTGCAACACTATATGTACGAAGTTCTTCTAAATGAAGATGTTCATTTGCGTGGAGTGCTTTGGCACTTTCCAGGTAACTCACCTAGAGAGCCACTTAATTAATAATATATCAATGTTTGTCATTTCTATCTACAATTTTTCCTATTGCATGAAGAATGCACCATCCCAATCCCTTTTAACTCTCATTGGTGCTATACTTGGTGACAAACAGAATAAAGAAGTTGCTTTAGTAAGTAATTTGAGGTGTTTCCTGCGGGTCGGGGGCCTTTATAACTTTCGACTTATCTATTTTCTGTAATGTGGTTAATGTATTGTTTTCATTTTTGTTTGTTTGATTTTTTAGTAATCAATCTTTTTCTATCTACAATTTTGCCTATTGCATGAAGAATGCGCCATCCCAGTCCCTTTTAACTCTCGTTGGTGCTATACTTGGTGAAAAATAGAATGAAGAAGTTCCTTCAGTAAGTAATTTGAGGTGTTGCATGCGGGACGGGGGCCTTTATAACTTTCAACTTATATATTTTCTGCAATGCGATTAATGTATTGTCATCTAAAAGAAGGTTCTATTAGATCTCTTGTTTTGTGCTTGGCACAATTCCTTCCTTAATACATCAAGATTTTCAATTTTCATCCATTATGTCCATATATGGAGTCAAAATGATGGCTCTAATAGAATGCATGTTATGCAACTTTTTGAATATATGTTGAAGAAAATAATGGAAGGATTCGAACGTACTCTTCCAAACCAAACACAACAAATGAAGAAAGTATGCCATATTTTCAATATTTGATTCGTGTTTTTTTTGTTAAACTTGAGGAGTAAATAATGTTATTTTCTGAGATATCATTTCCTAGTAGAAGTTTCTTTGGTGTTTAAACTTTTCATGGTTTAATGACCATGATGAACAAAAAAATAAGATGGGTTGTAAGCATTACAAATTTAACACTTTTAGGGTGTATGTGGGAAATTTTGTTTGTATTCAACATGGGTTGTAAGAATTACAAAATTGATTCTTTTAGGGTGTATGTGGGAAATTTTGTTTGTATTCAACATGCTCAAGATCTTATATTAACCACGTAACAGAATACAATTTTACAGCTAAAAAAATGCACATTAGAGAAGTTATCGCATGGGAGAATAAGATGATCACAAGGTCAAATATACTAGAGGCCCTTGTTGCTCGATCAACAGAAGAAATCAAGGTATTCACGGGATATTTAAGCAAGATGCATTTATATCAGAGAGTATTGTAAGTTTATTATTTAGGTTTTCTTGATTTCTTACATCTTATATTTGCTTTAGTCTAATGATTTTTTTTGTTTATATTATTTGACAGCTTATTACAGATCAAGTAAAAAAAATAAATGTTGGTTTCCATCTTATTTTTTATATCCAAAATTTGTCATCTATATTCATCTTTTTTGGTCCAATGCAAGGAATGTTCTATGTAGTTATAATCCATATTTTTCAATTGAAGATATAGTATGCTACGAGAGTGTTATTTTATTGTTCAGAATTTGATGCAGCTTGGCATAAATTAACATTAAAATGTTGTGCTCTCTCTTGCAGTCTTTACTTTCGAAAATTCACTGACTGCATGCTAATCATTTTTTTGCCTTTAAATCAGACCTTGTATGCTTCACGTATATTCCAAATTGCAAAATCTATAACCTTATTCGAATAATCCATAATTTTAACCATCTTTGAATAATAAATTCCTACGTGAATATAATTTATTTAGAAGCAGATGTTTATGATAAAACCCTTGTGTTGATCGAATGAGTCATGACTAATGGTAATGGGAGATAGATAACTGACAACTGATATTTGACAAAACTCAGGGATATAAGTTTGAGGAGCTATCTTGAAAATTAGTGTTGATGTGTGATTCGGAGATCAAAATTTTGCTCAAAAATGAAAGTACCCAGAATATTTAGAAACTAGCATCAAGTTCTAGTGTTTGTCGTTTTGATTCCAACGACACTCGAATTGCTTCAATCTGATGTTGTATGACAAAAATATGATGTTTTGAAGTTTTTGGTCGACAATAAAAAAATTTGCAGGTAGGTTGACTGGGCTGCTGATTAGGAAATCTATATTGTTGATGTCATGATGACATCAGCATGCCAACTGGGGGTATAGGACCAATCACAGCTTGTCATTTGTTGAGGTCGCACAGGCACTAGTTGTCATGATTTGATTGGTTGTAGTGTGGTTTAGTGGCCCAATGAGAGGTTGCAACGTGGCCCAACCGAAGGCCGCCACGTGGCACCCCCACACTGGCTAAAATTTTGTTAAGGTTCAGATGAATTCGACACATATCGAACCGACGACCTACCACAACATAATCCAGCGTTTTACCAACTCACCTACGGGTGTTTCTTAACCATAAAGGCTGCCGCTTATATATAAAGTTTATGTAGTGGTGCATTAGGGAGAAGGGTCGGGCGGTGAGCCTCGGCACTCGGTCGTATCGCACCCATAGGACCTAGCATAGCCCCAAACAAAGTGTAGAGTGAAATGGGGACCAACCCCTGGTCGTGTTACATCCCATAGGACCGAGTGTATATCAGAGAGGCGCTTCGCAGAGGGGGCAGATTGCAGGCCCTATCCCAGGGTCCTGTTGTAAGCCAGATGACCAAGCGAGTGAAGGGAAGGTGGAGCACCAGAGGAGCTTAGTCATTGGTCACGTGTTAGACCACATGACCTTGCATGCAATCGTTGGGTGCCTCTAGAGATCTGTAAGGATTCAGCCCCAGCCCCTGGTGTTATGAGTACCATGGGACCAACGTGGACCTGAGTTTGACAAGGTGACATTTAAGGCCCAACCCCCAGTCACATGGTCGGCACGGAACCTTCGACTAAAGAATTGAGGGATAGCGCGGCGGGGGTAGGCGGTTAGCCCTGGCCCCCAGGCACATCACCGCCATGAGATCAACAACCCGAAGAAAAAGGAGCCTAGGCTAGTGGGGGTAGACCGTTGGCCCATCCCTCAGCCTTATGGCACCATGTGGCCCTGGTTTTGCACCTAAGTGTTATTAGGAATTTAAACCAAGCACAATTTGCACTGGATGCAGGTGAAATTTTCGCCTCCCAAGCGAATTAAAGGACCAAAATGTTGCTCTCTTTGCAGGTGGATCCAATTTGGAGGACGAATAGCAGGGAAAACTTGGGAGAACCATAACTTGATGCATTTTTGGCCTTTTGGAGCCTAAGAAGAGCCCTGATAAGGGTTTTTGGACATTCTGAATCCAATGGGAGCCTATGTTTATTGATTGGAGAAATTCTGGAAGGAATTTTTGGAGGTTTGAGTCTATGGGTACCAGGATCAATCATTGGGTTGAAGCAATTGTTGAATGATTTTGAGCATGGAGAGGACCTTGTAGGGGTTTATAGCCTTCATATGTTATCTGCAACAGTTGTGACATCTATGTTGAAGTTCATGTTTATCTTTTCTCATTATTTATTTTTGAGGAAAGCTCTCTTTTAGTACTTCAATGTGGAATTGTTGTACTTGCTATGTTCATTTTTAGATGGAGAACAAGGTCTTGATGTGAGAGCCCTTTTCTTGTTGATTGTTTCATGGAAAAATGTAGGTTGTCATTCTTTTAAAAGTGAGAGTTCTTTGCAGGAGAATGTTTCCTTGAAGGGGAAACTAGCCACTCATTTTGTCATCAAACTTTATGTACTCTTTATCTATGAAATCTATGGAACAATCTAGTTGTGTTAGCAGGCCCATAGATGTAGCCCAGGAGGGGCGAAATCTGTCACCAAATTATTCGTTGTCTCTCTTCATGTTTTCCTTTATCTGTTAAATGATGATATGTTTCTTTTTTAAAGTTCACATGAAAACTAACTCATTATCCTTGAAAAGAACATAAAACTTGTTGATATAATAAGACCCATTTTTACTTGCAAAGCGTCATAGGATGGTCAATGTTTAGGAAGGAGAAGTTCTCCTCCTATTATAGATCAAATTGGTACTAGATCTGGCTTTGACCAAGTTGCAGGTATAGGCAAGAAGATTCAACTCCAAGAACTACAGGAGATAAAATTGTCTCTTCGAATGGAGAATGTTGAATTAAGAAGAATGCTTGAAGTTGCTGAAGAGGAGAAGAGGCGTACGTGCCTTCAATTGCAACATGTGCTTGAGGAACAAGTTGTTAAGAGTTCCACACTAGAATAAGAAAATAATACCTCCAAAATGAATCCAATAAGTGGGAATGATCCAAACATAGGTTATGGACCCTATGTGGAGAACGATGCTTATGAGTTTTCTAAACATCTCAAAGATTCCTATTATATGTTTGTTGGTAAAAGTGGGTGGTTTGAGTTATCTTCAAATTCATCATCAACATCTGAAGCAAAAAACATATGTGGAAAATCTAAGGAGGTAATCAACATCTCTAGTTCAAATCCTTCAGTTTATGTTAATAACACATATTTTGCAGCCTTTGAATGGCATACTAAATGAATTGGTATGAAGTTGTTAGCTCAGATGGGTTATGAAGGAGGAGGCCTCAGAATCAATGGCCAAGGAATCACTAATCCTATCATGGTGAAAGAGATACCAAGATATCAAGGATTGGGACGTGGTCATAGAGAGTTTTGAGAATGTTCTAAACTTTTTGAGGAAAATAAATCATCAGATGATGATATGTCACACCAAGATGGTAGTGATAATGGAAATTTGTCTCCCAAGAGAGATGAATGTTTCAAAGGACTTTGCATGTCATCATCTAGTCCACATCGTCAAAGTTAAAACCCAAGGGACATGTATAAATGTGATGGGAATTTTCCAAATGTTGGTAATTTTGATTATTTGTGGGACATGTATCCTTGCACTTTTTGTGATGTAGTTGACCATTGTGTGGCTGATTGTGAGCAATGCAAGGTGATGGTTAAAATAATGGAACAAATTATTGGCATCAATCATGAAGAACCTCCCTTAAGTTTGAAGACTTCCTTGTTGATTAGCAAGCGGAAGTTCTTTTGTACCCATTATAACATGAATGGGCATGGGAAAGAAAGGTGTTGGAAACTTCACCCAAAATTTTGTCCCAAGAAGGATAAACAGGTTATGAAAAACAATGCAAGGAAAGAAACAAGTGGTAAAGAGGATAATGGGATAGTTCCTAAAGAAACCTTCAAAGCAAATAAGATGCAGAAAGAGAACCCATAAGCCGAGGAGAGGAAAATATCGAGTAGATTGTTTGTATAGTTTGTTGCTTTGTGAGTTGTAAATACTTGTTGTTGTCATTACCTATTTTTTGGTGCTTTGTAAAGTGAAACAAGAATAATCATTATTTGCAACAAGTATGTTTTTCATTGACATGTCATGTTTTGTTGGATTGCTTATGATTCCAATTGTTGGAGGAATTTTTGGGATGAACTGTGTATGTCATCCAGTTTGTCTACATTTGCATCATGTACTCACCGATACAAGTGTTCAATATGAAGCTTGTTGTGAATGAAATCGTTGATAAAGATTGTACAAGAAATGACTATGTTTTTTTGGAAAAAGCCAATTGTGCCATTGAATTATTGCAGCTAGAGTACTTTTTTTACAAGTGCAGTTGAGGACAATAAAGCAAAGTTTGAATCAGTGCATGGAAAGCATTGAATTGCTTCTGATTTCCATGATGGAAATTCAAGTTTGTATTAAAAAAAAAGGACTTTAAGATGAAATTTTTTGAGCCATGGAGAGAATGTTCAGACTCCATCCATTGATGTTTTTGTTCCTACATGGTTTGAATTGTGGTTTGATTCTTAACGGGAAGGTGAGGACTTCATGTAAAGGATATGTGGAGTACCTTAATTTGAGCTTGAAGGCACCAATTGAAAACATAACATTAAGGATTGATATTTGGAAATTTTTGAGGATTTTCCTCATTTTTTTTATTAGGAGAAGATAAAATTTTGGATTCCAAAAGTTCCTAGTGGGGAGGTATGGTCCAAAGATCAAATTTTTTCTCAAAATTAAAGTGCACAAAATCTTTCAAAACTAGTGTCAAGTTGTAGTGTTCGTCATTCTGACTTCAACGACACTTGAATCACTTCAATCTGATGTCGTATGAAAAAGTTATGATGTTATGAAGTTTTTGTTCGACAACAAAACAATTTTGATTTTTAAGTTCCTGTGGTTATCATTTTTATAATTAAAAATAAAAATTAAAAAAATTAAAAAATTAAATATTAATTTCTCTGGTCAGCTCCTGTCATACCCTTCTTCACTATTAATGAATTAAGACCCTTCTTCAATTTCTTCATTCCATTGTCCTAAAGATGGATCCCCGTTGGGATTCGAAACATCGACAAATTTTTCTTGATACTGTGGATAATCCGGGAAGCTCTTCAGAAGATGATAACCACAGGAACTTAAAAACCAAAATTTTGTCCCTGCACGGAGGGGATTCTTGGGAAGAGATCTGTTATCTCAAGAGAACCAGAATGAAGATTGAAAGAAGGGCAGCAGACCTAAAATTTCTTAAATAATGTCGTCAATTATAAATTATTGATATTAAAATATAAATTAAATTAATTTATTAGATTAAAAATCATAAACATTAAAAATAATTAAATTAAAATAAAATAAAAAAGTATTTAACATTTTTAATAAACATTTTTGAAAAATAATAAACTTATCAGTAAGTAATAAGTTTATTATTGGTATTAAAATTTATAACTAAATTAATTCATATTCGTAAATTATTAAAATTAGAAATCAAATTAAAAAATAAAATTTATAATTAAAAAAAAAAAAAAAAAAAAAAATTAAATATAAATTTCTCTGCTCGGCTCCTGTCATACCCTTCTTCACTATTAATGAATTAAGACCCTTCTTCAATTTCTTCATTCCATTGTCCTGAAGATGGATCCCCGTTTGGATTCGAAACGTCGACAAATGTTTCTTGATACTGTGGATAATCCGGGAAGCTCTTCAGAAGATGATAACCACAGGAACTTAAAAACCAAAATTTTGTCCCTGCACGAAGGGAATTCTTGGGAAGAGATCTGTTATCTCAAGAGAAACAGAATGAAGATTGAAAGAAGGGCAGTAGACATAAAAATTCTTAAAGAATGTCCTCAATTATAAATTATTGATATTAAAATATAAATTAAATTAATTTATTAGATTAAAAATCATAAACATTAAAAATAATTAAATTAAAATAAAATAAAAAAGTATTTAACATTTTTAAAAAACATTTTTGAAAAATAATAAACTTATTAGTAAGTAATAAGTGTATTATTGGTATTAAAATTTATAACTAAATCAATTCATATTAGTAAATTATTAAAATTAGAAATCAAATTAAAAAATAAAAGTTATAATTAAAATTAAAAATTAAAATTAAATATTAATTTCTCTCGATGGCTTTTGTCATACTCTTCTTCACTATTAATGAATTAAGACCCTTCCTCAATTTCTTCATTCCATTGTCTTGAAGATGGATCCCCGTTGGGATTCGAAACGTCGACAAATGTTTCTTGATACTATGGATAATCCGGGAAGCTCTTCAGAAGATGATAACCACAAGAACTTAAATACCAAAATTATGTCCCTGCAGGGAGGGGATTCTTGGGAAGAAATCTGTTATCCCGAGAGAACCAGAATGAAGATTGAAAAAAGGGCAACAGACCTAAAATTTCTTAAAAAATGTTATCAATTATAAATTATTGATATTAAAATATAAATTAAATTAATTTATTAGATTAAAAATCATAAACATTAAAAATAATTAAATTAAAAAAAAAAGTATTTAACATTTTTAATAAACATTTTTGAAAAATAATAAACTTACTAAGTAATAAGTTTATTATTGGTATTAAAATTTATAACTAAATTAATTCATATTAGTAAATTATTAAAATCAGAAATCAAATTAAAAATTAAAATTAAAAATTAAATATTAATTTCTCTGGCCGGCTCCTGTCATACCCTTCTTCACTATTAATGAATTAAGACCCTTCTTCAATTTCTTCATTCCATTGTCATGAAGATGGATCCCCGTTGGGATTCGAAATGTCGACAAATGTTTCTTGATACTGTGGATAATCCGGGAAGCTCTTCAGAAGATGATAACCACAGGAACTTCAAAACCAAAATTATGTCCCTACACGGAGGGGATTCTTGGGAAGCGATCTATTATCTCGAGAGAACCAAAATGAAGATTTAAAGAAGGGCAACAGACCTAAAATTTCTTAAAGAATGTCATCAATTATAAATTATTGATATTAAAATATAAATTAAATTAATTTATTAGATTAAAAATCATAAACATTAAAAATAATTAAATTAAAATAAAATAAAAAAGTATTTAACATTTTTAGTAAACATTTTTGAAAAATAATAAACTTATTAGTAAGTAATAAGTTTATTATTGGTATTAAAATTTATAACTAAATTAATTCATATTAGTAAATTATTAAAATTAGAAATCAAATTAAAAAATAAAATTTATAATTAAAATTAAAAATTAAAAAATTAAATATTAATTTCTTTGGTCGGTTCCTGTCATACCCTTCTTCACTGTTAATGAATTAAGACCCTTCTTCAATTTCTTCATTCCATTGTCCTGAAGATGGATCCTCGTTGGGATTCGAAACGTCGACAAATGTTTCTTGATACTGTGGATAATCCGGGAAGCTCTTCAGAAGATGATAACCACAAGAACTTAAAAACCAAAATTCGGTCCCTACACGAAGGGGATTCTTGGGAAGAGATCTGTTATCTCGAGAGAACCAGAATGAAGATTGAAAGAAGGGAAACATACCTAAAATTTCTTAAAGAATGTCATGACAACAATTATAAATTATTGATATTAAAATATAAATTAAATTAATTTATTAGATTAAAAATCATAAACATTAAAAATAATTAAATTAAAATAAAATAAAAAAGTATTTAACATTTTTAATAAACAATTTTGAAAAATAATAAACTTATTAGTAAGTAATAAGTTTATTATTGGTATTAAAATTTATAACTAAATTAATTCATATTAGTAAATTATTAAAATTAGAAATCAAATTAAAAAATAAAATTTATAATTAAAATAAAAAATAAAAAAAATAAATATTAATTTCTCTGGTCGGCTCCTGTCATACCCTTCTTCACTATTAATGAATTAAGACCCTTATTCAATTTCTTCATTCCATTGTCCTGAAGATGGATCCCCGTTGGGATTTGAAATGTCAACAAATGTTTCTTAATATTGTGGATAATCCAGGAAGCTCTTCAGAATTTGCAGGTATGCTAACTGGGTTGTCCATATTGCTGATGTTATTATGATGTCAGCATGCCAAGTAAGTGTATGAGACCAATCAAAACTCGCCACGTGTTGGGGTCATACAGGCACAAGTTGTCACGATTTGATTGGTTGCAGCGTGTTTTGGTGGCACAATGAGAGGTTGCCATGTGGCCCAACCGGAGGTTGCCACATGGCACCTCCACACTGGTTAAAATTTTGTTAAGGGTCAGAAGGCCTTAGTAGGGATCGAAATGGAGACCTGCCACAACAAACTCTAGCACTCTACCAACTTGCCTATGGGTTTTTCTTAACCCTATAGGTTTTCGCTTATATATAAAGTTTATGCAGTGGTGCATTAAGGAGAGGGGTTGAGCGGTGAGCCCCGGACCCGGTCGTATCGCACCCATATGCACCAGTGTAGTCACAAATGGAGGGGGGTGCAATGGGGACCAACACCTAGTCATGTTACAGCCCATAAGGCTGAGTGTATACTGGAGAGGCGTTTGGCGGAGGAGGTGGGATGTAGGCCCTAGCCCAGGGTCCCACTACAAGCCATATGAATGAGCACATGAAGGGAAGGCAGAGCACTATAGGATCTTAGCCCTTGGTCACCTGGTATACCACATGACCCTGCGCATAATTTTTGGGTGTCATCGGAGAGGGGCAGGGATTCAATCCTGTCACGCCCCTATACCTTCAGTGGTACTTCAACCATGTATAGACGGGGTGCGAAACTATCGTACTTTTTCTTTTTCCAAATACTCAAGTATATAGACTACGCCTTCAGTAACACTTGTTAAATTAGTTAATCAAATGTTCTTTCAATGTGCGAAAAACATAAACATCATCACCATACCACATGTATGCCCATACATACAAGGGAGGGGCAACTCCCTTTTTAATATTGAGTCTGCCTAATAATATGTTTCATAAGTATGAAATACAATATAAGTCTAATCCAGCAAAAGACCCCCTTTTCTCTTTGGTAAGGCAAGTTACATTCTGCCTAAGCTTACAAGTCTTGAAAATCATTGACTAGCCCACAATAATCATTTACAACATTAGAATTCACCTTGGGAATTTTCTGCACAAAGCTTCCCAAGTGTTGTCGGGTCACTCGAGTCACTCGGGTCGACACTTCAAAAGAGTTCAGACCTTCCCATGAGTTCCTTGTGTGTCAAATCCGCTCCCCAGCTATATGGTTAGATGCGGCCCATCAATACTCACCTCCTACAAATTACGTCACTCAATTTCGACTTACGATGCTCCTGAAATGACTTCCAAACTGAAGTTCAGTTCGTGTAGACACCCTGCCTGACCCGACCTATACTGCGGACGCCCTGCAGAAGTTCCACATCCTGCACGTTTGTCACCCAACCTGACCTGCGTGCTACCCGACTCGACCCGCCCTACAGTGCAGACACCCTACGGAGGAATTTCGCACACCTTGCACGTTCCGCAACCCGACTTGACCTCGCTCGCCTTTCCTTCACCGTTTGTCATGCTCTTCACCAACGAGCTGTTGGATAGCTCGTGATGTCCAATGCTTATGCCTTGATTGTTCGTTGATTTTTCAATGCCTCTCTCCACCATCGCACGCTCATATTAATATGCGTATCAAGTGAGGTGTGGGTCACTCGGTGGACCCGAGCCGAACCCATGTTTAGCTGTTTGCCGCTCTTATGTAATGTCGGTCGCGCCCAATACGTCAGTCGTGCCAACTCATCTGTCGGCTTTATGCCTTGGCTACGGTGTGACCTTATGCTTATAAATGTCACCTTTCCAATGCCATTCATCGGTCAAGTGCGACGCACCCGCTATAACGCGCCTGTGCCGCTCGCCGCTACACACTTGCGCCCATGCCACTACAGTGCGACATTTCTCCCGTTTCTTCGCACGACGCCCGAACATCGTCTAAACGCTCAGTGGGTGTGCCCATTACCTCGAACACGCCTCATGAAGTCTTGGGGCCTTACATCCTCCACCACTTCAAAGCGTTGTCATCCCTTGATAACATCATCCCTTCATCACATGATCCATCGTCACAACTGCACGTGTGAAATATCGTCGCAACTTTTTGTCGCAAAATGTCACTGCACAAACTATCGTCGCATCCATGTGCACGGTATCGTCACAACTATCATCGCAAAGTGTTGATGACTCCAACATCTTCCAAATGTGTTCATGTCTCCAAATCTGCTATGAATGTATGAATAACATCCAGATGTGAACACCCTTGATCTGCTACATGCCTCGGTCATGTCTCCAATTCTGCAAGAAATCATGTGTTGGATCCCCTTGTGCTGGTGACAAGTTGGGTAGCTAGTCCAACCGAACATCTCCTTCACAAGAACATATGTTCCTCCCATCATCACGACTGTTAAAACATCCAGCTATCAAGTGCCCATCTCGCTCCATGGCCTACTCATAAAGTTAGAGGTCTTCATTGTCCTGAGTAGATTACAATGAGCCTCATCCTCCATGTATAGTCTAGAAGGTGGAGGAAGTGGAGGTCGAAGGCCTTCCTTCCTCGTTTATCAACTCCAGCCATATATTTGGGCCTTCCTCTTCTAACCTCAACATGTATGCTTCCTGGATTTCTCCCTGAATCCGTGGGACTGAATTTTCCTTCGCTTCCATTGTCTCAAATATTATTCTTACATCCAAGAGACTATTGGACAATGCAATGATTTCCTATGCTTGCTCCCGAAGTTTGTCTTCTGTAATGACTAATCTTCCCTAGAGTTCATCATGTCATTGTGTGTCTTCCACACTCATAGCTATCATTTTACAACGCGTTGTATCTCCTCCTCCTATGGTTGGGATACCAATAGGATGGCCATCATTCCCATCATAAATTTACAACTTCCTCATGTAAGGAACCACCATAAATTCAAATTATTTGAATAATTCCATGCCTAAAACAGCCTCATTATCATCCATTCTTACAATCATGAAATCAACATCCCCATGCCATTTCCCGATTTCAATTGGTGTCTTTTCTGCAACTCCAATCACATAACATGGTGGTGAATTCACTACTTTCAACTTAGCTTGGATTGGTTTGAACCTCAATCCAACTTTCCTGGTAGTATCTTCTCCAATAAAGTTGTGGGTAGCACCGCAGTCCACCATGGTACATAGTGTGCCCTTCGCAATCTTCATGTTCACAAACTCAAGGTTGTTTCTTTCAGGATCCCTCCTTGGGATAGCTTCATAAGCTGCTGCTACACTTAGAACCTGCATGGTCCCAACTAAAGGTTCCTTCTTCTTTTCTTCTTGTACTACGACTGCTAACTTCGGTCTTGAAGGACAATTCTTCATCGTATGTTCCTCAGCACAAATCCAACACTTCAAGGGCTTCCTAGTCTTCGACTTTTCATGTGCATTGTTAGACTTGGGAGCTTATTTCTTTGGTGCATCAACATTTTCTCAAAATGCTTCTTCTTTCCTCTCTCGGTCCCCTCATCATAGTTTTCAATGAGTTTATCCACCATAGCAAGGGCTTCTTTCAATATCTTGGGTGCTTGCCTTCTCACCTCATCCCGAGCCCAAGGTTTCAACCCAATAGTAAATTTGAATATCTTGTCCCTCTCGGCCATGTCGGAGTAGCTCTAGGATAGCACTTTGAAATCCACTTTGATATTGTTGGAGAGTTCATCTTGCTTGATATGATATTTGATAATAGATCTCACATCCCGGAGTTTCATCTTGTGGACTAAAGTGAATCTGCAAAACTCTTTTAGTTCCTTCCAGGTTGTGATGTCGGACCTGCATCATAATGCCCCGGTGATCTTGTCATGAAGTTCATCTTAGCATCTCTGGCAGGAGTGTACCTAATATTCACCTTAGCATCCTCATGAGGAATGGATAATTGGTCGAAGCAATGTTCCATATCCATAAGAATTTCAAGTTTCGCATTCCTTGTTCCATCATATGAATCGATTCTTTCACCTTAATGTGGAAGATCCCAGGACTATCCTTGCCACATGGCCCTTTTCCAATAAGACCACTTCGCATTCCAACCATTGACCTTTTGTAAGAGCTTTGGAAAGCTCATCCCACAACTCGGTCTTTAGATTGGTCTATGTCTTCAAACTTCTTTAATGCTTCACCAAGCTACCATTATTATTATATGGCATTACTACCATAGTCTCATGCTCGACCTTCAATGTCATGTACTTCTCTTGAAGATCTTCATTTTCTTCTTCCACGATCCATGAACTTCTTTTTTGAGTCTTTACATGTTCTCAGCAACCTTCTCCAGATCTTATCTTGAGAGAGCACATGGGTCT